>LUCM01010092.1:97918-238176 GCA_008360955.1 Fasciolopsis buskii
TATCAGTAGGGGTCGATCGCTATGAGCTAACGGACAGTAACCGTGCAAATCAGTGACGGATAGGTGCAACATCATGTGGTGAAGTTCAACAAACCGTTCACAGCCTGCCCGGTAGCCTAATGGATAAGACGTTCGACTCAGAATCGCTCGTCCCCGGTTCGCGTCCCAGTTCGGACGCGGTCGATATGCACTGCTCATGATTCCTAACAACGATGAAACAGCTCTACAGTGCTTCCATCAGTTCTTTATGGTCACTTGAGCGATCATATCACATGGTGAATTATTTCATGAAAACATTCAATCTCCCTCTAATAAAATGTACCAAGTAATCAAGCTGTGTAGGTCATATCCAAAGCCTTCGTCGTACTTAGGCTACCTGCAGAGAAGTCATCTATCAGTAGGGGTCGATCGCTATGAGCTAACGGACAGTAACCGTGCAAATCAGTGACGGATAGGTGCAACATCATGTGGTGAAGTTCAACAAACTATTCTTGATTTGTAGATTGTTTTGTCTCGACCAATAAGCACTCAAAATAGTAAACGATTCGTTTACGGGCAAGAAACACTTGACCAATCCGTGAGCGAGTAGGTCCGCATCCAGGCGTTCCGTTAAGCATGGTCAATATGGAGGACGAACACTAGGTGAATCAGTCCGTGAGTCACGTGAACGCGGAATCATCTTCAGCAATAAGGCTGACCGGTCTTATGGTTACATTCTTATGCAGTTGTGCATAGGAGCTAGATCGAACGATCGACCTGTGGCGTACCGTGTTTGTTAGCCCGTGTGCGCATGTCAGCACCAGAGCAACTAGGCTGAATTGAATACAGGCACATCACAACCGAATGTATTGAAGAGACGATATTTCGAATATGGAAACGGTATTACCGCAGATGTTCGCAATGATCTGACTTCTCGGTTCCCTTGTATAACATTTTTCAGGGGTTCCGATTACAAATCTGTCTTGAAAATGCTGTCGCGTCATTCGAAACGTCAGCTTATTACAAACACTTAGTATTTCGAATATTTCAACGGGATACAAGCATGTTTCGAAATTCTTCATCTGAACTAGAATGACTCTTCTCACGTTTTGAAAGCACATAGCACCTTGACGCTTCAAGTAACGCGGGTTTTTTTCTATTCTCCTTTTTCCGCTTTAGCCAATGCACAATCAGCGTTCCTATCTAACATTTGGGAACAAATTCAAATTATCGCGCTGGGCCCCTGGACATTTGGTTTTCACACGGTGATCCCAGCTCAGTTTGGGCTGTGTTGTGGAATTTTGTCGTTTTTTTTTCTTTTCGTGATGCAATTCTCTCGACTCTAGTATGCTGGGCTTCGTTCAGCCTAGCTTTATCGGTTTGGATCCTGCACGTCACCTACGCCGGAGGGTATTTGTTGCTGTCAACGTGGAACAATGGACGATGGTACAACGGCTGAATTGAAAGGAAGAATGGCTGTGAACGATAAAGAGACAAGTAATCTGTCTTCCCCTAATCGCACAAAAATGGAGAATCCGAATGAGTCCAAAAGTAAGCTCACCTAAAAGCATGCAAGCAAAAACACGTACACAAATGTTCACATTACAAACCAAGGCTTCCAGTGAAGACGTTGTTCGCTCTAGAGGCGGCCCGTGACGAAACAAGATGTTTGATCCCGTAGGTTTGTTGTTAGGCCAACCCGAATACCCTCAATCGCTAAGCTGTTCCAATCACATTAGTTCGGTTCCGTGTTTGAATTCCACTTGGGGGAGACAGTTGACTGAAGATCTCTACGGTGTTTGACGAATTTGGGCTAAATTGGAGTGATTTTCTTTAATTTTGCGAATTCATGGTTTGAAACTTACTACTTTTATGTTTAGCATGAAGATCATTAAGGTGAGGAAGTCACGCGATTCTCGTTCCTCGCTTGTTGGGACGTTTTTTCACACCAGACAAGAACCAATCACTTTCACCTGTGCACGGATTTCTTGGAAGCAGTGTACAGTAGTTACTCATTATATTTAATTGACACGGGGGGCCAATACAAAACGGTAGATCCTGCCAATGAAGGGGTTAGATCTTCCACCAATCAAATAATTATCTGAGTTATATCACGTTTGCAACACAACGGCCACAGAGGTGTTGTATATGAATGCATTTTCTTAATGAGTTGAACGACCTTGTGCATTCAAACTTGAAAGAATGTGTGTGCACGAGTGTGTTTGGCACCTTTTTCGAATTGTGAGCACGAGTACACACAGAGAGAGCACGATTACCATTCCGATTTAACCGGGATATAGAATGTGATGTCTAATGTCGTGTGACTGCTCAAATGCCGGCGCTTCAATCGATCATCGCTCGTTGACCAGGCTTAGATGTGAACACGATGTGTGAGGGTGGATCCGAGGTCGGTTGTTATACTTTTTTCCACACTTTAAATCCAGTTCCCTTACCCGCTTTCATAGAGTTGGGAGTGTGGGAGGAGAAGGGGCGGGGCGGGAGTGATGGTACTATTGTCTGTGTGTGTGTGTGTGTGTGTGTGTGTGTGTGTGAGGCGCGTTTTATCCACGGGCCCGCTGAGCATGTCGGAAACGGAATTGATCACATGCACACATGCACACACACACACATATATATATATGCCTGACCCAAAGAGCTCAGTTTGTATATCCCATACAATTACCATATCTATTCAGTTAGCATATTGTTCCGGGTACGCGGAACGCCAGTGTTTATACGAACTCCGGATTCGGTGAAACTCAGATTGTGTGATGTTGTGATTTGCTTGAAGGATTGACTAGGTACATTCTAACACTCGCGCGGCCGCACGTTGACGTTAAAGCGATCTCATATTGAACACAGATCACACGAGTAGGTGTGAGTAGGCGCCGTACACTAAGTATACGCGTGCCATGGTTCTAGCGGACATTTTTGTTTTATATTTTTGCATTAGGTGGTCTGCATAACACGTTTGTGGTCATCCGGTTTTCTTCGTATACACTTTCTGACGGTTAGCCTTGCCTGGACCACAAAAATCAGACAAATCCCCGCATGATTCGTAGGTCGATTTATCCTCCATCCACACTCCTAACGGTTCAGATATGATTCTAGGTTGAAACGCTTATGTTCGGTCTATCTCGTTGGTCATCTGAGCTAATCGACAGGTAGTAAAAGGTCATATTTCTTTGAGCACAGCATGAAGCGCTAATGAGGTCTGTCTTAATTACACCAAGCGACATTTGCAGTCCTTTTTTGTAGTACTCAGCAATACCATGTGATTTATTATAAAAACCGGTCATAAAGTGCAAATTTTGCCCCTGCCAAGTCCAGCAAGGGTACAGAGTTGCGTCCGAACGAGGCTTGGTGAATGTGTAGCGGTCGGCATGTAAAATGCAAAGCTGCAGTCCTTCCGTCATCGACCATTGGTTGGTGCCGCGAACTGGTATATTGATGATTCCTTCAATCAGTCCACTTAATGGTTAGTCTCTTACTTCCCTCGTTTATCTTTATCTTTTCGTCAGTTCCGGTCGTTGGCTTCGTCACACGTTAAACCCTATTTATGAGTGTCCGCGGTGTTATCTATGAGTTCACCTAACCAAAACGACAATTGGGAACATTGTTAAGACTTGGATCATTCAATCACAGATGTTCAAAGAACCTGATAAGGAAAGAACTTAGGAAAAAGTAAACTTATCTGTCACCAAGGTCGATCGACAATGAGAACCAATTCGATTTTTCATACTGTATTTCAACATTCAGTCAGATGCGCATCACTTCGATTTTACCTTGAAACTATTGTCATCCTCGTGATTAGAAACACAGAGTAAAGTACTCGTTTGAAACAACTTTTATAACCCTCGCCCCATTCTCCTTTAAGTTCACCATGGAAGCCATATGGGAAACAGCTAATTATCCCATTCCGTTGTTGGAAGACAATAGTGTCACGTTTAAACGATTGGGCTGACGAGAGAAAGAACGATATGAACAATATCTTACACGTAAACAAACCACAATGCGTGTCAACCCAGTACGACAGAATCATACAAAGATGCCTCGTTTTTGACACGTTGCATGCGCTCAGCGAGGTCTGTTGTCTTTAACTGTGCTCAAATTTTTCCAGGTCATTCTACAAACCTGAACACTTGTACGCAGGAATGTTTTGACAAAACTGGTCCCATTCTAAGGATACTTATCATTATGACTTGGATTTCACATCGCCATCACCGTCAGCATCACTTCGATTCATGTCTTGTCTCATCTCTTCTCTCTCTCTCTCTCTCTCACACACACACACACACAATGTCTCCTCCCTTCCCCCTCCCGCGTTCTCTATTTCTCTCTGAATAGTGAATGCAGTTTTACCTTTGTCGGATAGAACACCGGGGGTTATTGCCACTCGGAGCAAGTCCATGTTCTCCGATCCGTACGCTCCGTTATCATTTCTTCCACTGTCTGCGACCTTCGACAGGCGATATCAGTGGCCAGCAACCACCATGATCAATTCAAACGTATCTGAAACGCATGGGAATAACAATAGTAGTGTCACGACCACAACTATGACCACAACCGCAACCGCGACCGCGACCGCGACCGCGACTATCGACACCAGGCATAACGAAGGTGACAACAACCAAAACAATGCCAACATCACCACCACCACTACGATTACCAGTGCCAACAATAACAACAATGATAATAGGAGTAGAGATATGGCCAGTGTCAACAAAAATGAGTCAGATAAACAAGTGAACAACAATGAGATTAATAATCTTACAAAATATACAAATACAATTATTGGAGAAAAGGAACGAGGCTATCCATCAACGGAATCAGGTAGAACGGACAATTGGAACAATAATAACACCAGAAGCAACAGCAGCTCCCGAGGCGACGTGGACGACGGCAACGGTAAGACTAACAACAACAACAACAACAGCAACAACAACAGCAACAACAGCAACAACAACAACAATAACAATCCCGGAACCGAATCCGCAAACAAGACAACCAGGCATTCAAATGATTCATCCAATCCGTCATCCAACGGTTGTCAACCTTCGATCATTTCCACATCGGTGGATTCCAGTGTGTAAGCAATTATTATTATTATACGATCACCATGTCATGATCATCTCGTTGGATTTCATGAGTACACAAAGAATTTAATTAAGTTTGAATGAGACAAAACTGACCTTTTGAACCATCTAATTTGGTGAACGGAAATTCGCCTTTTTTTGATGATTCGGACTCATGCAAATTATAGCACAAAATATTCAAAAATTCTAAGCACATATGACAGTCAGTCGAAAGGTGAACGAGAACGGGGGAAATGGAGATAAGATTTACGTTTTGTACGCATCCGTTTCTCTTGGCGATCAAAATTCATTGCACTTTTCCTTTTCTCTATTGTAACGCAATCGTATGGGTAGGAATGGTTGAAAATGAGCTCGTTCGACATCCTGAGTGTTCTCGACTATTCACAAGAAATACTTGAACGCTTAGAAACATGACCGTAAGGGACAAAAGATTTGTTTTATTTTATTTCATCACATCGGCTTTTTATTAGTGGAACAACCGGGTAAATCATTTTCAGGCGGGGCTACCAAGTGACGTATGGTCAGACTGTACGATCGCGCGAAAGTTTGAAAAGTAATCTTCGACCTAAGGCGATAGGCCGTTCCAGTATGCACATTGGCATGGCAAAGTACAAGTTTTCTGTCTTCATTTGTTCAGGACGGTTCGTCAACTTTGAAGTACGCAGTGTAAACCACTTCTTCTACGCGTTTTTTTTTGAAGGGAATGCGAAAGGAACCGCAATTTTTTTGACTAAAATAAAAAAATTGTTCCTTGTTTACCGCTCGATTGGCCATTTAAACACACCGACTTATTCCACTCGTCCTGAAGTTCGATCCATTGAAAATGAAGTTGAATGACCTCGTGACCGAGTCAGTTACAGACAATGTGCTCCTCTGTGATCATCCCCGAAATTCATCAAACTTATCTTATAGAGAGCCGACGATTGCATGGACCGGCAGTGGCCAGGCGAATGAAGTCGTGAAGGTTGCGGGTTCAAATCCTTCCACCGCCGATCAACTTCACCACTTGGCAGCGCTTTGTTAGCCGCGGCTGCCTTACTGAAAAATGATACACATTGTAGTTTCATTAATAAAGGATATTTACAGTCATTTGTAAATGGAAACTAAGGTAGAATTGATCTAACTATGAAAACTTTACATCTGGGTTACTCCACGCAATTGTACTCTGTATAATCTATCGGTTCAGCTACGAGAGACCACGTCGACCGGTGTTCAGATAATCCACTTAAGAATCAACGATTTTCCCTTCTCTGGCAGACAAGTCGTCAAAAGTTTATGTGATGGAGATGCCATGTTCTTGTGCAATTTGGATGTGTAAATGTCGATGCTTAAATGAAATTTCTGAACACCATTCAACGAGGCCTTGTAGCTCAATCGATAGACTTTATACAATATCAATGTTTAAGATATGTTCACGCATGGGCTCGAATCCCGTCCGGATCGAGGACTTCTCAAATTTGGATTAATTGTACTTTTGTCAGCATCTACCAACCAAAGTTTAGAAACTAAAATCGCGATTGTTATTTTAATCACATGTACGCTGTAAAAAAAACGGAGTGAAACGAAAAAAACTAAATGTCTCATAATATGGTGGACATTTTTCCTGTCTAACGAGATGTGTACATCCGTCGCACATGTCCATTGTTTCGTACCCTGTCAGTGATGTTGAATAACTCGAAGACATTTCTTAGCCTAACTAGAAATCCGCCCATCCGGCAATACCACTTAACAATTCTGACCTGGGTGCTTGGGTAATTCAAAACCCCAGTTCGATCTGTTACGTACTATTGAGTACTTGTCAATGACTAGTGTACTGATTGTTTGTTCTGAGGTCTTTCTTGGTGTTTTTTGAACGGTTACGGATGCGTCGATTTGGTAACTGCGTTTCGTCTATCGTTTCTCTCAGACCTACTTGTGTATTTTCCGTAAACCCAGGATCTCTGTTTTGATTCGAAAAAAGGCATTCGTTTCAGTGGGTTACGCCATTCTCTAGCGTTATCTCTTACTGAAGGGGATGCCAGAGCAATTCTCTCCTCTTTTCCAATAGCTGTTAGTAAGCAGCTACAATAGGGGTCAAGGTTATGGGGATCTTTTACCCGAATTCATCGGGGTTGCTCTCTTTCACCTTTCCTTTATAATTTCGTCATTTAGATGTTTATGGTGATAGCTCTAGTCTCGTGTGAAAATGTTGACATTGATATTTGTTTAAACGGGACGCTGTCTCATTCTGGAGTATATGTGAGCAATATTCTGCTACTGAGTGAAGACCAAAGTAAGTTGTAGGTTTTTCTCGATCGCCTAAATGATAGTATGGATATGTTTGGTGTGCGTTTTGCACTTTCGAACTGTAAGATGGTGTCACAGGACTGGATTGGCTCAATGCCGAAACTTGTTCTTGTAGGGGTGCAACTAGATGATGTGGACAGATTTAGTTACTTGGGTAGTTATGTCTCATCTGGTGGTCATACATCAGTTGGAGTGTCTTTGTGTATACAGAAGGCCCGATTTGTACTTGGTAATTTGAGGCATCTGTGTCGTCGGCGTGACATCTGGTTATCGATCAAAAATTGAGTATACACAGCAGGAGTGAGGTCGGTGTTGCTGCTCGGTACCGAAACATGGCCGTTGATAGCTGAAGATATGCAAAGACTTTTGGTGTTTGAATACTGTTGTCTTTATAGTATTGATAGAATGTGGTAGGAGAAGCTTGTGAGCAACGTAGAAGTTAGGCGTAATTTACTGGGTCCTAGGGTCCAATCATTAGAAATAAGACTAAATGTGAATCGATGAAGATCTTTGGGGCATTTTATTTGCGCCTACCTACAAAATTCCCCTCCCGTTGTGCACAGCTTGTGAAGTAGAAAATGGTTCGAATATAAATCAAAGTGGTTAGTCGATGAAAGGGTATGAACACCTTAAACAGTGGGACTAGTTTATATGGAACCAGTTAAACTACCGGCTTGGGGTCCACGAGATCCCCTGAAGCGACGGTTAGAGACGACGGGTGATGTGCGTCAGTGGCATTCTTGTTTTCGGACTCCTTCCTCTTCTGTTGGATTGTTCGATTTACTGCCATAAATCGATTTTTCACTATTCCTCATTCTCCTTTATCTGTTTTGAATAGTTGATGCTCTGTGGTAGCAGCGAAACCCGGAGCACTTTGGTGTAAGGTAAATGGCTTTGGTATAGAAAATCATCGAAATACTGATACGCGATGAGCTTAAACGGGAAATTCCAGCTTGCATTTTAGGTAACAAGACGTTTGGTTTACCCACGGAATGGAACTGTGCATTAGGAAATCGGAACTTACCATGGACGATCATAAAACTACTTACTACGACTCCATCTGATTCGATCAGACCCGTTTGCCTTGATTACCTCAACGAGCAATCACTCACGGGGAAACTCCGAGTCACGTGCCATTGAACAAACTCTTTACACCCACTCGGACGCAATTTGGTGACGATGCGTGTTTTCCTTTTTTTGGGGTGTGTGTGTGTGTGTGTGTGTGGCTTGGCGGATGTTTGAACCCGGTCAGTGGTCCGACGGGGGTCCTAGTTCAAAATATATGAAATGAAATTTTAAATAAACAGCAATGTGAAAGCGAACTGTGTCATCATGTCCAACAATGAAGGCGAGATGTGTTGGTTTAGGTGGGAAATGAATGACACGAACAGGGCATGGCAGTCATGGCTAGATCTCAACGCGTACAGGTTCACTGGATGCTGCCTCAGGCCTTTTGTATTTCTCGACTAAACAATCAGTCCCATTGGCCCATTGTTTAGAGTTGTACGGCCTTAACCTCGATTCTTGACAGAGATGTCTGGGTGGGAATACAGACTGCATATTGGGTGGCAAATCCTCTTACCAAACTGACTAACAATTATCCAGGAATTGCAATCCTGATATATTGATGAGAAACTAAGATTACTGGGGGCACGATGACGATCGTGCAAGTGTATGGGTCAGAATCTTCACCAAACACGCAATCTGGGGATATGAATGCGAGAATGCTTAATGGCCATGCGGCTCGGTTAAAGAGACAGATATGGATGACCGTCACAGTTTATCGTCTAGTGTTAAATAGAATCAATAATCAAGACAAATTCTTAGACGATATGTCCCATCAATCAATCCCATGTCTGGGCTAAAACGTTTTGGGGAGTAACAAACACAACAGATTCGTTGTCATATGTACTCCACTATCGATCAGCTGGTCACCTGATATGAACTTTTCCCTTGACCTTGATCAGTCACACTTTATAGCCGGCTCTTGTTACCCCTATTACAACCTTGGCAAAATCCAGAATAAATCGATCACTGAAAAAATTCAATCTGTTTTACTCATAGGGGTCTTGGGCAGATTTGTGTTCAAGTGACCTGGTCAGCTTCTTAGTCAAGGTCAGGTTGTGAACGCGTGAGCGAAAAAACGTGTGCCTTCGATATTCATGTCATTATCTGGTTCCTTGATATGAAATCAGAATTCGTGAAAGCTTAGTCCACCAAACATCACACACACACACACACACACACACACACACACAAATATCGGAATGCCTCTTAAAACACTATTTGACTAGGCCATTACATTTGGCTTGCTCTTATCTCGACGAATGTGACCGTGATAAATCCAGAACAACCAAGTTCATGGTTATATTTGCACGAAAAATAATGATTCCCTGTTATATGTTCGTAACTTGATGCAGTCATTAATATTCTTAAATTTTTGGTTGGAAAACTCCAATGTTGTTGAGGATAATTGTCTGAATCCACAGGTCACTGGTACTGATCAGTTATTACAGCTGCTCCAATTAGCAGTGCAACCCAAAGTGTCTGGGCGTCCAGACTGCTTGAATACATTCTATGCATTCTGCTTCTCTCTCTCTCGCACACACACACACACACACACACACACACACACACACATCTTCCAGCCGGTGTCTGTATGTTCGCGTTTCGGGAAGAGAATAGAAGCTAAAAAAATGCGAAGAAGTGCCAATTAAATCGATAGAAAGAATAAATAAATAAATACATAGGTGAAAATCAGGAAAGCTAGTGAACATTTGGGAAGCGATTTTTCTCTCGGTCAAATGTTCAAATACTGATTCTGTGCACTAATGACCCAATTAAACGTAGAGTGGGATTTTGGGGGCATTTGTCTATTGTTTCCAATTGAACAAGCAAATTCGAATGAGATGCGGGAAAAGGTTAATTACTCGCTAAACATGATGATTTTTTCTACCGAAAAGCCGATGTTTCTGATCCCAGGCGAACGAGTGCATACACACACACACACATTAACTACTGAAAAAACCCAAAATATCGCCGCTCTCCGAACTAGGCAGTTAACGGAATTACTACTCAAACCCGAGACTGTACAAATGTGGATGTGCAAATGCGGTTCCGTTTGCACCGCTGTATTGTCGGAACTCGGATCCAGCCGCGTTGGGTTTTTTCTCCCAATCGGTTTATAGTATTCATAAGAAATGGGAAAACCGGACTAGAACGTCATATGATGCACATAGTCCATTGACCAGGAACGAAGTGCATACAAACACTATGGGTTAATTCTACTCCCCAAGACTAGAGCAATACGAACTGATTGTATGACTGTTCGTTCCCGTAGACACCAACCATCCATAAATATGGTAGAATACGAAACATAGGATTAAATTAATGAGAGATTTGATGCGATTCCCAAATGATCAGTTATGCAGTCTATCTAACTCAACGAGATCAAACTACACAAGCACTGAACAACTGTTTCATTCGACGACCTGTTCGGAATCATGAGTAGTGCGCAAACATCCCAGTGCCGAACTAAGGCACGAACCCGGGGTTGAATGATTGTGATTTGAACATCATGCCTCCCTCCCTCTCTCTCCCCTCCCCCCTCCCGCTCGTCCATCGCCCGAAATTGTTCGGTTTGGCCATCGATTGTTAATTGAATCTTAGTAATGTGTTCTTGCTACGTTTTTATCCGATACTGAGTTTTTTTCGCAGACGACGGACATTTACGCACCAGATGATCAACTCATTAGTGATGGACGACTCCTGTGCAGGGAACAAGAACAAAGTAAACTAATCGTGCATCGCTCTTCTACTGGACAGTAGAAATTGAATGGAAGATGCAGTGTGATTTCCGATTCGTCCATCGTATGGGATCAGCACCGAACAGGGATGATACGATTGTACTGTGCTTCCATAATTTTCAATGATAAACTGGGCGTTATTGCTGCATGATTACTCATTTGAAGATCATGGTTAGAGTAGTGATATGAATTTAAATTCATTTATTCAAAAGGAAGTAACCCGTTTCTAGAATGAAGTTGGGAATCGTTTTGCGGCTTTGAATTGTAGAATTGGACCGATGGATAACAATTCTTACCATGCACTAACAAACAGGGCAGAACAATGAGACTGCAGATTGACGTGGTGTGATCACTCCATTGCCTCAATGGCCCAGCGAGTTATGCAGGACGACTCATCTCAAGCCGAATATCCAATCATGCCTAGAAGGTCAATGGCACTCCTGGTTCCCCAGGTTGGGGACTGATTTGAGCTGGCAACTCAATCGAAAAATGCAATGAAAGAATAATTGATGCCACTCTCGCCTCCCTTGCGGACAATTTCTTATTAGAACCAAAGTCTTTGATTGGGGACCCTAATTGTTCTCCTGTTTAGTGGTTGAACTCCAATGAATAACATAAACACAATGAATCCCATACTGCATCAGTCGTCGCGCAAGGTAATCAGGACCGCACTAGCCATTAGATCGAGCAGGGAGGGTAGTGATAAGTATGGTTCTGTTCAGAGCTCCCGTGCTGGCTTGTGAGTAATAATTTTGAGTCAAGGGCTCCGATTGGGGTTCCCAAAAGAAAAACCGCTTCTGCAACGTGGACAGCCGCGAAGTACCGATAGTCCGAATAATTCCAGGATCTTTTCCATAGGGAACCTTTATAATTTTCCTTCTTCTCGTGTAGGGACCACGCAATTTGCTGGGACGAACTGCAAATCGACGGATTTATTTGATGACAACAGCAAGGAAAGGTGAAGAAACAGTTCGCAGTCATTACTTGAATCCAAATATTCACTTCACTTGAGTGCTTTTAATGTCCGCGCACAGTACCAAACAGAGCAACAAGATGCCATAGCTAGAACGACTAAACCTTTCAAAATGGGCATATGTCTCCGAAACATGCATAAAGGAGCTCACTTTCGTGATCATTCTTCTTAGCTCAGATGTAACCTCATTCTCTAGCACCACTCTTCGCGGGTAAGGTGATCTGGCTTTGAACGCTTGTGGTTCGGCCGGCTTTGGGAGAGCTCTGATCAGGCGAGTGGAGTATGCACTGTTAGACTGGATCCCGGTTAACGACCGTTTATATATAGTTTGATTGGACAGTTCAATACATGTGAATAACAGTCGACTGAAACGTCATTGTTTGTTTGTCGTAACTGTAGATGCGCCCACTACTTGCAGCTCCTCCGCAAGGAAACACGAGTTCTACCGGAGTTATCTCGGTTTCTCTACACTGTGCGTCCAGCGGACGTTGTGATCGTTACTAGTGATGGTAAGGCCCAACTTGGGCACTTAGCGGAGACGGAGTAGCATGCCGGAGGCCAATTTTCTGTTCCAATCGATCAAACCAACTACGGGAATAGTCTCATCCAAATTTGTTCTGGTCACAGGCTGTTTCTGGCGAACACCATTTTTGTCATCAAAAGCTACATCGGCTCAACGTGCAGCTCTCTTCGCATTCACAGCATGCGATTCAGATCGATCACTTTACCATCGGTCACCTGTGGCTTGGATCAATCGACGATTGCCGATCATTCTAGTCCACACTTGTGGACTCAGACCATGTTTTGACTCGAGCTCACTGTTATTTGCCCCTAGTCCACGTGGTCACACCGGCACAAAAGCCGGTTGTCCGGCGCAGCTGGTTCTAGACGATAACCACCGACTGCAATTTCCATCGGAACTCTCAATGTGGTTGTCGTCTGAACAAAATTCCGAAGGTCCGGCCACATACAAGGAGCAGAACAAAGAAGCCCTGCACTCAATGGCAACTGTCACCCAGGGCTCCTTGCCATATGCACCCCAGAAGCGACGGATATCCTCGACTTCAGTCGCATTGTTAGATACTCACAGATCCGTCTCCCCATATGCAATATATAGTGGGACGGGTAGGTGTCTGAGATGTAAACTAACCAGGAGTTTGAGAAATGACCGGGAGCAGTGGTGGATAGGAAATTGTAAGGAAATCGAAAGACTGCGGTTAACGAAATTAGTCGCAACCTTTACTGATTTATTAGTAATACTTGATCCACGGAAGTCGAGCACAAGCGAGGTGATTAACGAATCCGATGGCATACTGATTCATTCTCAGAAGCGTCGGATAGGGCGTTGGGTAAAACACCTTAGGACGCAGTTTAGTTAGCCCAGAGCCACAGTGAACTTCCACTTATGCATGCAGTTGAACTAATGCAGATGGATACCAGCCCTACATCGGAAATGGACGTTACTAACTACTCTGGCGAATTTTTATTTCCTTTTTATACAAATTTCCCATGAAGTTTAAGAAAGCTCCATTAGATTTCGACTGACGCAACTTCTGCCAGCCCTCATCGCTGTCTCTGCGTTAAGAATGACCTAGTTCTATCACCAAGTCACACAATCCACAAATCCTCAAATTGTCACAGATCAATTGTCATTGTTCATCGCAATTTGCCTACCAGTTTCCTCTTGGAAATTCAACGTAGAAAAGTTGTTTGTCCTGTTGTAGAATTTTAAGCAGTGGCCCGTGGTTTGTACGAAATGAAAGTCTGCTTGGATTTTTTACTTCTCGAAGACTATTGTCGGTTCGGGTTGACTGCAAATTCCCCAGTCAAATACAAATGATTTTTCGCACTATTTATGTGAGAACGCATATCCCATGTCATTCGATTGTTTTATCTATGGGAAATTTCACCATAGATTTTCGATCATATTCAATTGTACTATTCGTTGAAACGATTAGTTAATGTAGGATTCAAGTTACAATGGGCCTAATAACTGCACATCACCGGATGTTTGATTGTGTTTCCTATCCATACATTTAACTATCTGTTCTAAGCGTACACCTTCTAAGCGGAAGTTTGCTGAATGCTTTTGACTTTTTGATGGAACAAATACAAGTAATTGATTCACGCAGATTAGAATATATCATTCGTCCAGGTGTTTGTTACAAATACTATTTCAAATTTATGTAGGAAAAGACAAAATTTCCCCCCCCCCCAAATCACATGATCGACTCCGTGATCATCTCTGCTCATCAGGTTTGCGCATTCGTTGCTCTCCGGTTCATTCACTTGGGTCTGGATACTACTTAGAACAAAATCGATACATGGGATCACGTGTTCGGTTTTTGCAAACTGACTTTAACCAACAGACGAAAGATTTGATGCCAATCATTTGTAATGTTTCGAAGAGATTCTGGTGCCAATTATGTGTTGCTGCTTATCTCATCACAGAAAACCGCGATGGACAATGTCCCCATAAGATATCAACCTGTGAAGTTATTTTATCGCTTTCTCTTAGTTAAACCCATCCTATTTAGGACCATATCATATGAGTGGCTAAAGGTGTGCAGGTGACGTTGGTTGGCATAGTGAATTCGTTTGAACAGCCAAAGTAATATCTTGACACCAGGTTCAAATATCACATAATCGAGAAACGAATAAACCACAAGATTTTTTGTTCCAAAGATTTCGGTCTTGGATTAAAAGAGAAAAATCCTATTGAAATGGAATTGGAAAACCGTGAGTTTAACTTCACAACGAGGCTGTCCACCTGATTTAACTCGTCTGACATGGGAATTTTTGTAACAAATGAGATTCGCGACCCAACGGCTTGATTTGAAATCAACCCTAGTCCACCCCAAATTCACGTCAGCCTTCATTGATGCTAGTAGTCATTTTGGGCATGCGTCTTTTAGAAAGTAAACTTGGTATGCGCCCTATGTTTCAATCACAGTTCATCGATTCGACAAGACTTTCTCCAAACTTCATCCTTGAAATGACACAGAACCTCCTAACTGCTTACTTATTGCTAAACAAATGAACTGGGAAGACTTGAATAGTCATTTCATCTTCTACGGGCTCGTTTGATCAATTTGAATTAGATTTTCACAAATTTAGCCGAATTCTCAAGGGTTTGTCTCATATCAGCATGCTACTAAAAATGCACCCCGAATACTGAGAACAGGATATACAAAAACTTTTCCACGTTGGAGTTCGGAGTAGGGCAAAACAAGTTAGAACACAATCAGCAATCATCAAAAGTTTGTCAACCTTACATTTCACACAAACTCACATTAGAAATCCGTCTCTCTCTCTCTCTCTCTCTCTCTCTCTCTCGCACGCGCACATACATACACACGCACAAAAATCGACCGCTTTTAGTGTGAACATTGGTCTGTAGCTGTAAGAAACAAGTCAACAACCGGGTTGGTCCAGTGGCCAATGTCATGGAGTCTTAACTTGAAGGTTGCAGGGTCGAATCCTTCCACCGCTAGTCAAATTCCCTACTTGATGGTCTTCTGTTGGCCGCAACCCCTTTCCGCAAAATGGTGTACATTGTCATTTCATTGTTTCCGGAAATAAAATGATAAATAAAACAAAGGAATGGTATGTCCTGCGGTGGTCATGTTTCACAAAGTGACGATAGCTATCTCGGGCCATTCAGGGGCCTGGGTTTTCCACTTATGGCTGTTTATCTGCCCTAGACTCGAGCACCACTCGGGACACGAATGCATCTGCGTTTCAACGGGTACTCCATAACAGTTTGGATGAAACAACTGGACACATGGTTTTAAAAGATTTCCAGAAACTATTTGAGCATTGATGCAGCAAGAAAAGTCTCAAAGAGTAGGATGCGAAGTTGCGTTTTGTTAGCTATAGAATGGTACAAACTGCAAACCTTATGGTAAAGGCTACAACATGAAAGACTGTTTCATTCCAACTATCACTGTCAGCGATATCCTGTCACTGGTAACAAAGAACCCCTACTTTCAGACTTTGTTTCCACTTTCCGACGGTTAGTATTACTTAAATGACGAAATTACTGGTTCTGTAACACTTTGGGTCCCAAGGTCATAGTTACCGGTCTTGAACCACTTGTACAATGAACGCTAGAGAATATGGGGGATACCACTTCGACTGTATTCATACATCACATATGTAATAAAAAGTGACTAGATAGGTCATACATTGATTTGGCATAACGGATATTAGGTGTTCTGCGCTCGGGAGTAGGAAACTAATTTTCATCTCAAAATGGTTGCCTGCTTTGACGATTAACTATCTTTATGCACTTGTAATAGAATTTATGTATATGTATACAAGCGACCGATCATACCGGTATTTTCCGGCTTTTTCCAGTGTTCATATTCACATTTCCTGTCCCATTCACTTTGGCGTAAGAGTCGAATTGTTACCGGTACCTCAGCTGCCGCTGCTACTGCTGCCACATGTTTACTCATAGTTTTCCAGAAAACTGACAGGTATGTGCGGGGTGACCAGACGGACCCTTCACACGCACACACACACACACACACACACGCACACAGATACATACACTTAACGTGCACAAATATATACACACCTGCGACAAATACGCACACCTGTACATCAGTTTGACTGAACTTCTTTTGACCAGACTGCATATTGACTGATGGGAAACAGATCTTTTTGCATGTGTATGCACACACATGCATACACACATATACACAAACTCATTTACGTGGAACATACGTGCAACTAAGTACGAGAGAGAGAGAGAGCCAGAACGAAGATCTCCGTAATTCTGAGGATCTGTGGGGGGGGGCCAAATTGCCCAGATTGAGGATCAGTCCGTTGGGCCTGATTGCTTGCTTGCTCACGTGTTTATTTGTTTGCCTATTCTGTTGCCCCCCAGCTCGGGCCAAAATTACGATGTTTGTTCCCCCAACCTGTCCACCCCCTCACCTGCAACGCAGGCACTGATATTGTTACGTTGGGTGGTGGCGATGGTAGTTAAAACGTTAAAACCATAGCGTTCTGGGGAAGGGGAAATAAGAAGAGAAAAGGTCGTTTGACTGTTTTTTGTGACCGGTTTATTTTCTGAAAGACTACTGATAATAGTGTTAGAGGGGAGCTGAGAGAGCGTATGTGTGTGTGAGAGAGAGAGAGCGAGAAAAGGCGAATCTAACCTGTCCCGTTTGTTCGCTGCCTTTTTTTTATACGATTGATCATTGTACACTTTGATCTGTGCCCTAATATGGTTTGGGTCTTTCTACGCAAATGTCGTGCAGTAATTGAGGCTGCTGCAAGCAGATCTTATCACTCAGCCGATGATGTACAAGTGTTCGTCTCAGACAACTTTGCCCGTGTCGTCTTTTCGGCTGCACTTACACACAAAAACACAAACACACACACATCACACATCTGTGAATGATACTCAATCGGTTTTTTGCCGAGCGTAAAGTTCTGTTTAGGCTTTGCCATTCTCTGAAAATTTCAAATAGTTCGAAAATTGACTTCAGTCAAATGGGTGAATACAAACCTCGATATCGGATTCGAGAACGACTTTATGCCAGTGTTTGTATGTGTGCTTATGTCCGCATATGTACTAATTCCGTATGGTTACGGTTTATTTTAATGAAACTATTTACTGTTCACAGCCAGATTACGAATGTTCAATATCACGAATACGATATAGTTTCGTCCAGTTCCTAACATATGATCCCGATACGAAAATACTTTAATCCATTTAAATCGGTCTTGCTGTTCAAATAGTTGAAGATAGTCAGTACCAAAACGGGAGTGGTGCTCATTTGTGGGATCAAATTGCACTAACCGGAATAAATTACTTAATAACTGGGACTAATCCCCATGCCTATTGACTGGTCTATACATAATCCCTCTTCCGGGACTCTTGACTAAGGACACACTCGGCACGATCAAACGGCCAATTGTAGTGAGAATTCAAAAGCACTAATAGTTAACTGGAACATATCATACACATCGGACAGCACGTAGTCAGCAAGTCATTTTGATGACTAGGCAAACATTGTTTAAATCAATGATTGTTGCGATTTTTGGATGTTTCAAGTTTGATTTATAATCTAGTCGACATAATTCCAGTCCGACTGGTCCAATCACTAAGCCATCATCGTATCCTACCTAACGTTAACAAAATCTTAAATTAATCAAGGTATTAATTGATTGGCTAAATTGATGAAGACGGTTAAAGCTTCAGTCGGTTCGATCATTTGCCCGTAATGCATCTTTGGTGGATAGTCCTGTTTTGCCGTGGAATTCTCAAGCAAAACGAGTGGAAATACGCAGAAACGGGAGAATGTCACTGCTCGAGGCCCGGTAAGCGTAATCGAATCGAAACAACTAAGATGGTTTTCGGCACACTCTTTTCAGTAGTTAAATTATTTCACACAAAAATGCATCTTCTACGACTGGTCTACAAGTTCATGTCGGAATTCTATCACCCTTTTCTGTTCTGTATGACGCGAGTTTATCAATCCAACTAGGGATTAGCTGTACTGAGAACCTAACCGTCGTCGGGACACACGTAATCAGATGTGGTTGTGTATTTGCTGTCTGACATTCAATTCTTCTGGAGATCATTGTTGTTTTTTGTTGTTTTACACTGTATTTGTCCACCTGAGATGTTTTATTTGTCCACCGGGCTGTTGGTTCACGTTGTTTGTACTAATCCGGTGCTATCGTGTTTCTCTATCGAAACTTCCTACTGATGCATCCCAAATTGATCATCCGGTAGTAGTCTCATTCACTTCACGGCATTTGTCCAATAATCCTTTCAAACGTTTCCGACAATAAGATTGAGATGGTTAATTTATCTGTGAAGTAGTGTACAGTGAAAAGATATAGCTCACAGTCATAAGCACTTTATTTCTAGCCTCCGTTCGTGTGCGACTACCTCCTGTCTGAGCATATATCAATTTAATGAATAAACCAGTGTGATTCCCGGGTTTAGGATAGAAGGTGCTGTTTCCGACACTGTTTAGACTTTTTACCGAAGGTTGAATCTTTGGCTTTTGCATAACCCAATGAAGAGGTATTCGCAGTCTGCCTGTTCCGGAACACCGTGTTGTATAGATAGGATAAACGGATTTGACCTGTGGCCATATATGATAAGTGAACGAATCTCGTCCTCCTATTCGGGAGCATTTGTTTTCGGGTGTCGAACACCGTTTTACCCGGGTATTTTAGATCTTGTTTACTCTCAGATTGGTTTTTCCCTTTCGGTTGAGAAATATGTCGCGAGGAAACCGTTGATGTACAATGCAGTCTCATGTAATTAGAGATGAGAGTTAGGTAACTAATGGAGACTAAAAGAAATGCCCCATGAGGCATGATTGTCTACCAACCCAGGGGAGATATCCGCACGTACCGTTGTGCAATCGTTCTGTATATGGCTCACTAGGAATCACTAATGGCAATGCTAAAATACCACAACAGACCAGGCGCCGAATAAGACGGGAAGGGCGAGAGAATGTGACGCATTGTCCCTTTATCGATTTCCTTAGGACAGGGAGAAAATAGATATAAATAAATATTGTACTAAACTGCGCAAATATTTTGTGCCATCCGAAGGAGAAAAGGAAAAGAGACGTCTGTGTAGAATTCATCATACACGCCAGCTCGTCCAGACTTCTCCTTCACATCATCGACTGTCCGTCATCCTTGATATGGCCCTTCTGTGGGCTGTTGTACTACTAATTTATCCAGTCCAAAGTAGACCTCTGTCTATTGAAGGATGTATCTCCAACCTTTGCGCAACCAAGCGCGGTCGACAAACAACCAGAGTTATTCCTGACGAGTCGGTGTCCGTCAAGGGGACAGGATATGGAACAATGGCTTTATTTAGATGTAGGGCCACAATCACCACGTGAGGATCTTACCGGCGGACTGTTGTGGTATCTTTCAGGGATGATGCTTGTCATACGGAAACGAGTTTCTTTGTGGCTCCATTAACCCGAAAGCCCTTGAACCCATTTCGGCTGTGGATAATGGTTCATCTGTTGGAAAGATATATATATATATATATATATATATATATATATATATATATATATATATATGGATTGGCCATTATCTAAACCTCTGCAGTGAACGTTCCGCTATCATCGGGTCAGACATATCTCCTTTCCTGTTACGTTGAACGGAAAGGAAAAATTTTCCGGAAGACCCAGAACGATTCATCCTATGCCCTAGATCGATCTAATATATTGGATGTCCATTTTATCAACGGGGCACGTCAAACTCTCAGATCAGTCTTGCATCACACGTTCTCGGTCGTGTAATTTCAATTTTTATGATGCCCTGAAAAGATGGATTTGAATAGTTTAGACAATTGTCGCTGGACAAATTCAACCTCACATTTTGTTTATCAGTTCACATGCATCTGTGCTGACGCACATACACGGGCAAAAGGAACCGACAGCTTTCACAACGGATGTCTGAACACATACCCGAAGAGGCTGATAAGGGCGATGATAGTCATCAGAACTGGAATCCTGGCCCATCGATACCCACTCGTGTTATGGAGTGCAAACACGAAATTGATCCAGTATTATTGTCACTGAAGTCACTGTTACTTAATCGTAACACGAGGTAGTTAGAACTCAATTAAGCCTTACTTATCAGGAGATCTAATCGATTCACTTTTATACACGTAACATATGCTGACATCATGGAGTTCATTCCAGTTTCGTGACGGATGGAATTTTTCAAACTTAATTTTCTTTCCCAAACTCTCCATTTGTCAGATTTGTATCACTAAACGAATACCTCAGAAGTGTCAGATTGTTTTACACATGCAAATGACAAGAACAGTATGAAATGTTATCATCGCTTGTTTTCTTTCCATCTTGATAAAGAAGCGAGACTCGAGCTCGTATGGAGCAAACAGTTACGAATCAAGCTAGGCTATCCCAGCTAACCATGTCTTTTGGTTCGTTTGTGGCCTACTCAGCATTGACCGCACACAATTAAGCTTTCTGACTTTTGTATAGTATCAGGTGCTCCACCATCCGGTGATTAAATCCCCAAATTGGCGACTTCTGCGTGTGAATCAGGTGTTCAGCGGAGGTTCCACGTAAAGTGAAACAGAGGGGTTTTCGATCAATCACTGTTGCTGTTCGTTCCTAACGGGTTGAAGAAAATAACACTGCGATCAGTCGTCCATGGCACAATCACATTATGATGCCTGATAAATAGGAAACAGTGGAGTCCGTCATTCACCGAGCGAAAGGACCCAAATCCACTACATAAATGGCGCTGGTGATGTAGCTACCAGCCCCCTCGGCTTGTGGGTTACTTAATAACGATGACTAGGTTGAGGTGTTCGGGGCATAAGTTGTGCATCTCCATATATCGGCTCATTCAGTACGCACCCTTCTCCGCCAACCGGTACTGGTTGGAAGACGAGTAGAGATGTTTAGTCAATGACATGGTGGAAAGATATAAAAACCGCAACGAATGAGGTGTCCCGGTTGGATAAGTGAAACTGTCGGGTTCGGATCCACGTGCCCTCCCCCCTCCTCCCGGGAGGATGGATGAAGACAGTGGATGATCTGTTCGCATCGGAATTTTTTCCCGTCTGCATAATTTTAACATATTGTTTGAAATCATTTCATTCACTGTTCACCTTATTTCTAAAAAGATAGCGCTATCAGATAGCAACCCAAATCAAACCACATCACCAATGCGAACCGAATGTCAGCGATCCGCTCCAAACTGACTGGGAATGATCTGTCAGCATTGGTGTATCTATGCTCCGCGATGAAACAAGTCAAAATTTTGGTTTGGTATGCATACATGCATAGTTGTTTGCTTGGCCTGGGAACGGCCACCCTAGTGCGTGAAAACAAAATTTTTATCTGACTTAAACAATTTCTTCGTACGATGCGTAAACAAGCCGAACGAGAGAGAGAGAGAGAGAGAACAAAAACCCCGGGGTCAAATAAACAAAATACTACACTTTTGTTCTATGGGCGTGAAGTTCACATTCACTCATTGTGTGCCTTGGTCCCCGCGTACATTCGCTCGATCTCATAAATGCAATCGGGCAGGCGTCGTTCGTCTTCGACAATAGTATACATGTCGGCGTGTGTGTGTGTGTGTAGACACGTAGAATCACCAATTGTGACGCTGATACCTATAAGTTGCAATGGGTATTTAGTATTTATGACCTATATTATCCTGTTTTCAGCAAGATAAACGCCGTTTTTGCGTGTATCTGTGTGTGTGTGTCTTAGACCCGCCTTCCTCATCACGTCTGCACCGGGTGATGCACGTGTTTTCGTCGGTATTTGGTGTATGCTACTATCACGATTCTTGTCGGGATATATTTCGAAATTTGTTCAGCCTTTTGCATTGATTTATTCCAGTTTGCACTATTTCATAATCTATAAAAGCCGGTTTGTGGATTATACGCGATAGTCATTCCGCTTTATTTTCCCCGATAATCACGTGGTTCTAATTATCTGCAAACCGTTTTGTTTGAATGCACGCTCACACTGGGCGCTCGATACAGTCCACATACGCAGAAGCACAATGCCCAATTCGCAAAGGGCAATCTGGCTGCCGATTTCCATGCGGTTATTTTATGAATGAATTTATCCATAAATATCACCGGAAAAATCGAATTTGTTTAAGAATCACATTGTGATCCATCAGAACTGAGTGTTGAATGGATTCTTCTCGCATGATTTGAACAAAATTCCGATACGAAATCCACAAATGGGTGCTCAACTATGGGAACGTAACGAGTAGGCCATAGTTGTTGGACACTAATAACCATGAAGCTGATCGTGTGCTTCCGGAGAAATTTTGTCCTGTCATCTGTAAGCATAGTGTGTATGTTATAAAAATAACTATCCACCGTCATTCTGTGAATTGGAACCAATCGAATACAATCAATGGAAATAGTAATGGAATCTTTGACGCTAATTTGATCACTGAAAGGCGGCTTACGGGCACTTTCCGAGCATGATGTGTTTTAAAAATGCAATCTGGAGAAAACGTTTTACTACCGACAGTTGGCAACAAACCACTACTACCGGCAGGTACAGATTCATGGGTAGATTATTCAATATTAGCCTAGCCTAATCAATCACAACTGTAGCTGCGATAATCAGCTTCCATATGATTACGGGTACATTTATAGGTATAGAAACACAAGTTGAGGTAGGTTCATTGCCCAACGGACTGTTTACTTAGATGTGATATGCAGCGCACATATCGGTGAGGCTGACCGCAAGCGAGATAACAGGTGTTAGTCTCTGTTCAATTTCAAGTCAGGATACCTGTCGAATGGACCTAAATTTTCTTGACTCTGTGTGCCAATGGGATTGGCACTTACAGGACGACAACTTCCACGCCTTAGTGCCGCTCGCCCTGTTTCCTTTGAGGAGCAGGAGTAATGCCATAAACGATTAGGGAATATTCCACCGACATATAGTATTGGTTACGTGTTTCGAAGTGATCTGTTCGTTCGGAAACTCCGTACGATTTTTGTTCCCGTGATTCAAGTGAATTGATGTGGATCATTTCTTTCCAACGGCTATGCATACATATAGGCACTTACACACGGAAAGTCCTGACACATGCAAACATTTGACCGGGTCGAAATAGGTTACCGCTTTGAAATCCCCATCCGTTCTTTCATTTCCAACTGCGTTCCACAATCGGATGAATATGCATCTTCTTTTCCGGATGAGGAAAAAACCGAGGTTTGACGGTGTAGTTCGGCCACAATTGTTTATTTTCCCGATTTGACTTACTCGTATTTGGGTGACTTCTTTTGCCCTCGAGGGGGGACACGGAAACGTCTTCACGCCTGCGAGCATTCCTCCCCTTCTTGGTCACACACACACACACACACACACCTTAACTAGCAAAAGAAAACGAACGTAAACAGTGGCACAAGCACACGTGGAAGTAGGCGCACATGAGGAACACACGTAAACGTACTGTGTTCGTGTGTGTGTGTGTGTGTGTGTGTGTGTGTCTCATATGGGACACTGTAAAACTAAATCACAAGCATTGGTAAGTTTGGCGGTAAACAGAAAGAGAGAGGATGAAGAAAGCCAGAAATCGAAACGGGACAAAAGTCTTGTTGAATTGGGCGGGCGGTGGCCAAAACTACGTACGTACCAGTGGAACGCCAGGGATACTGGTAGTAACCGTGGTGGTACGAGTAGTAGTTGTGTGAGTAGTAGTGATAGTAATTGGATAAGTAGCGGTAGCACGAATGGCCGCGGGAGTCTTGATACCGTCACCCAGGGCTTCGTTGAACAGATGCTGGATAAAGGAGGGCGTTGTGAGCGCGGGGCGGTGTGGAGAAGGCCAGGAAGGGGGGGTCGTGCGAAGACTTTCATATAACTGACTCATTCACGTGAGTCATGGAATATAAAACAGACCAAACTCCGTACCGCCCGTGGCTGTAGGACCTCAGATGAATAATACGTGTGTGGTATAGACCAGGATACTTAGAAAATTCCTAAGCAATGTCGTACTGTTGCATGTGAAACTTGCTTTTCCCCAGTTAGGGGGGGGGCTTACCAATCCTTTCGCACCGATTTCTTACGACTAAACTGAAAAGTGTTCATTGCCGGAGTATGTCGCACACACACACACACACACACACACACCAATGCACATGCATGTCCACACGGACACACGGACCTCAATGGGAAATGTGACAGTATGTATGGTATACACAAACGAAAGAATTGATGGAGACGGAATCAGGACGTGAGTATTTCGATTGTGCTCGCACTATCTATCCAATCGTCATCACGAACTGAACTGACGGATTGCTGTGAATGGTGTCCACAATGACAACTATCATCGGTCCGGTGAAGGGCAGAACAAGTCAGACACAATCATGGTCGAGTAGGTCCGTGAATGGCAAGACAGTTACAACCGACTAATTTGTGGGCCCTCACGCAAGACCAAAGTCGATTTGGAGGTTAGTAGCAGATTTTCGCTTCATTCCGGGCGTACGTTTGCCATCTCTAAGTTTGTTACTCTGTCAACCGTTCCCAGCTAGGCTGACCGAATGGTCACAAAAGAATTCGCATGTCTCTGACTCTCAGCCTGAAGTATTTTTTTCTATCAACCCGGCTGGCTGTTTTCTGCCATGCGCTTCATCGTCGGTCAGATTCACTGGCACATTAGTTCTTGTCCAGTCTTCGGCACAAGGTTGTTTTCGTATTTCCTAAATTTCTAATGATGTACTAAAATGAAAGAACCAAAACCAGAGGATGATAGTGAGAGGTTAAATGGTTGTTTAAAAAAAGTGAAATTTCCGCTGGAAATTGGGACATGAGGTAGACGAGCCAACAAAAAATATCCCGTGCTTGCTCTAGAACGAACGGTCAATTACTCAAATGGTAGAGCCGATTTCAGCCAGTACACTATATCCTTGCTCAAATATTGCGTCAAATAGGACCGGATGTGAGATTCGGGGTTAAGCTATGACATTCTTCCTCAAATTAGAGCCATTTTGGTCAAGGTGACCGGTGTGTTTGTAAAAATCAAGTCCGTATTTGCTTATCTTTTCAAACTTGAGGGAACGCTGAAATGGCAATAAATTTATACAATCATTACTTGTGAGTTTTTGGCCGGTATCATCTACAGGATAGTCATATTGATTACTTTGTTGCTATTAGTTGCGAAGCTTAAGATAACGATGTCTGTTCGATTTCCAGTTTAAGCTGCATTCGCTAACCTTGGGTGCTGTGTACAGATCACAAACACAAGCGCACACACACACAAACGAAGAGAGTAATCCTTGAAAGCTAACTTGTCGATCAACATCAATCTCAGTGTCGCTAACCACATATGGTTGGTGAGCTGTCAGGTATTACAAAGATGTGGTGTCCCATATGTTTTATGATCTCGTTTGTTCTGGTTGCTAACTCTAGCGCCGTCAGTCGGTCGTCTCGAATCTAGTCTGATCCCGGCGCGTCTAATCAAGCGAGAACGATCAAATAGCCTATGGCCAGTCAACACGACCTTTTCCTTTATTTGTCATAATTAAATGGTTTAAACAGGCCCACAAGAGATACAGGTATTTAGCCAACTGCCCTCCGTCCGTCAGGCTCACTGTCTATTCTTTCATCTTCGTATCGAATCCGGTCCCCGCTCTTCTCTCAGCATGTCTCAACATCAGACCACTTTCAATCCGTCTAAGGAACACGGGGCCTGGCTGATTCCGTTCCTGTCCTCGGCTTGCAGTTGGTCTAGTTTCAAGCCCGTGTGTTGTTTAAACGATGTCAGAGACATTCTCTCGTCATCCCGGTTCTTCTAAGACTAGTCGTGTTTCATTTTTGTATGACTCATCGCACCGAAACATAGTGAGGCCTTGCACCTTTGGCATTCCTACTTTGCCCTCCCGTACACGGTACGACCACTCTATTTCGAATTATGTCACAATTGTTCGGAACTATTATCCTACTGGCTTATTCGGATCTTGTTCACACGAATCGGAAACTCGATCCATCGCACGTGGAAACGGTGGCACATTCCGTTGTAGAGTGCAATGATTATCCGTGGTTTGGCTCCAATCTGCCGGCAAAAATACGCATGCCAGGTTTTGTGGAAGAGATATATTCCTGACCACTTCGGAAGCATTTGACATAAATACCAATAAGGTTGACAAAAAGGAAATAACTTGAGAATGGTATAGCGGTAACCTTAGTTAACTGGACGTCCATCGTCTTCACTTGATGTTGGAGCCACGGTCTCTAGTAGAAGACATCTATGATGATGGCCAATTGTGATGGATCGTGGATGAAGGGAGAAGTGGAGCGAAACTCTTCTTCACGATTCTTCTTGTTTGTGTGCACGGTTTTCATAGAATTTGAGATGCCCTTTGATTTAAAAAGGTTATCCATCATCCAGCAGAAGTGTATAATTCGACTTGAGCAACTGGAATGCGAAGATTCCTTCTCACCATAGTGCTGAAGTACACTTACCACGAACTTGGCTAGGAGATACAAGACTGGAACTCTGTCGGAATGAATGACTGTGGTTCTTACATGTCTTATCGACAAGGGATCCTGGCTGACTCGCCTCTTTTTCGCCTCTCACTCACTCACTCACTCTCTGCGCCTTGCTGTTCCTTTCTTTTCTGTCTGTCTGTCTGTCTCTCGATCAACCACCGGTTTACATTAGCATATATATAGTGAATGATTAAACAGGAGAAGACGGGGTGCGCTTGCCTAATGAACAGTATTAGCTTTGAAACCCGCCATTATATACTAACATTCAGTAAATGTGTACATATTACAATTCGCCGACTTTTCGAGTTATCGTTGATGACGTAGTCAAGTAAAGGCTCCCGTTGCGAAAATATATAAATTATTTGACCGAAACGTTGCCATTCTCAACTGTCCAGTAATGTTAGTCCATTAGTAGACTAGTTAACCAAATTGATCATTATTGTTGATATACATTTTATCGTTTGTTACAGCTGCGCAATTGAATATAGTCATTGTGTTCTTCCGTGCAACTTACTTCACCATATTCTGGGGGTATCCCTGCTCTCGTACTCATATCATTGCAAGTAGGCGTTTGACAGATTGAGTGAATTCGGAATCATGGCTAAATATGAACGCAACGAGGGAGAACGAGGATAGGAGGTAAGCGCTGTGTGGAATTGCCACGTACCATAGCTCCTTCATTCGGCAACTTCGAATTACCGGCCGTTGTTAGGACTGCCGGCAACACTCTTATTAGCATCATATTCACAACAACACGGGGCATCGATTTTCCGACACAATTCTTACTCCGTTCGGTCTAGGCATTTACAAAGTTGTTTATTCCCATCCTGTGAATGGATATCCGAGACTAGTGTTTTTAAAATCATCAAACTCAAGGATGTTCTCTTGCATCGCGCATACTAGCGGGGAGGGGGGATGTAGCTAAGTTTGACCTGACTTAACTTGAAAGTACTTTTACATTAATTTAAACGGAACGCGACGGAGGCATGATAGTTAACACCTCATTCACACTCTAGCACTAGCTTTAAACACGTGGCGCATGTTATCTCTAAATCAGGCAACTGTCCGATCTCGTCCTCCTCCTCATCATCGCCCTAATCGACACGGCCGGCAGATGAAACACAAACCTACTGTAGGGGTGTGGTAGTGTGCACTCACAGCCATTTGTACCGATCGACCCAACCAGTCACGTGACTTGCTTCATCGTGTCACTCGGATCCGTGACTAAATATCTACCTATTTGGGTTGGAAAAAGTGGATTCACGGTGCAACTTGTACCCACTGGAGATTTACTTGCGATTTTTGCACCTAAAGGTTGAAAGTCACCACTCCATATTGGGTCGACTAACTTCTGCTTATCGGACAAATGTTCCATCTCGATCTATTTGCTAACCAAGTCATCACGTTTACGGTCATAGAACGGGGATTACGTAAATGATTGCACAACGTCGTACAACTGTTCACGATCGCTTTTGGATTCTGTTCGGCCATGCTGTTCGTTTGATTGGAAAGTGATCAATGAGACTAGTTCAATGGCTAAAATCGGATTATTTTTCCCATTTATTCATGTAACGGGATCTGCTCAACACTCAATTTTCACGTTCGTTGATCACAACGAAAATAACTCAGTAGGAGAATCGAATTGGGAATTGTGAGCACACAGGCCCGTTCTCGAAACCGATGCCTAGGTGCAAAGATTGCAAAAGTCCAACACTTATATGGTGAGTAACGGCGTAAGTTCACTGAAGATTTCCGCTGACACCGTTCGCTCATTTGCTCCCGTCTCATCAGAGCATTGCTTCGTGCATGCTAGGAGCTGGTGTTTGTCAAATACGCAAGTAACCTAGGAACGCTGCGGAGTCGAATGCATCACAACGTTCTACCTTTCCATTAAATTGGGAACAAATTATGGTTTACCTTGTTCTCAAGATCGGTAATCTTTCTGCTCCGAACAACTATTGTCCAATTTCATTCACATCTGTTATTTCCAAAGTGTTCGAAACCGCGGATCTCCGACTGGCCGCGTTTGTTTCTCGAACGCGAACGACTGCTGAGCGATCGTCAATAAGGACTCCAACTTCGTCGTATCACTGGTGGTTTGCTGATTCGCTTTCCGTACACGTTGCGGTTGAATTCTTCAATCATGGGAAAACACATCTGGTTTCAATTGATATTTCTAAGACCTTAGACCAAGTTTGGGAAGAAGGTATTCTGACCAGTCTACCCAAGTTTGGATTTTCCTCAGCTCTCATACCGTGGACATCATTTTCACCCTAGTCAGTGAACCATACTCATCCAAGACGACAGAGTTCTGTCTGAGCTATTTCCTTTAAGTGCTTATATTCCCAAAGGATCAATACTAGTGCCTAATTACTTCTTTTTACTAATTAGTGACTCATCGACCATAATTTCTAAGGCAATCCATTTTTTCCAATAGGGGCATCTTTCGCTGTTCTCTATCTTATCGCACGTCCCCCATGCCAATGTAGAAAGTGACGATTGTGTCGTTAGTGTGTCTTTGGCCTCGAACCACTCTTGGGTCACCCCCCCCCCCGCCACTCCGGCTGCCTTGATTATTTCCCAAACCCTCGTTATTTCAATTTTTCGAAAGTCTTTTTTTCCGCTCCACAGATATCTTTCGATTGAACTGAATGCCATTCCGTAATTTTTGCTTCTTTTCTCGAATTATCTATGCTCGTCCTTCTTCCTATCTGAGATCGTTACTTGCATTGCGCACCAAGTTGGCTTTCAATTTTGCACCGGGTTTCTCGTTCCAAATTATCATCTGCTACTCTCTAAAACTGAAATCGGTTCCGTACTAGTAGTGGAAACTGTAAAGTCGTTTCGTATCGTCCACTGTTAGTGACCAGGGTTTCATATGCGTACGTAAGGACTGGACGGGCAGCAGCAGCTCGATAATTGCCTAGCTTTTTATGGAACTTTATTTCTCTCCGAGACCAGAATGTTCTGCGAAGTGATAGGAACTCTCCCTTGGCACATTCTGTGCGGATTTTAACCCCATCTACGCCCTGGTCATTTCGTTGGATAGTAGAACCCAGCTATCTGAAGTGGAACACCTGTTTCATAGTTTTGTAATTAATACGGATACAATGCGATGGGTCTTGCGAAGTTTTGAAGAACTTTGATGTTTTTCTCTCCTCACCAATATCCATGGCTTCGCATAAAATCCGATCTGGACCCGACCGTACAGTTGCAGCCTCTGCTCCCAGACTAACAATGCCGTCGGTGAACTCGAGTTCCGTGACCTAACAATCACGACCAAATTGTATTCATCAAAATTTGTCGAGGGCATAAAACATTAACCAGTCTATGGTGTAGCTGAACGGAACCCGTGACAACGTGTAACCTTGGTGAACACCGGAGTCAAACAGGGACTTTGGAGATTCTTTGCAGGCACTTAGTCACTCCCACCAAGTTTCTTGTATTCTCATTTTTCTTTCTTTATTCCCGGACTGTAAAACTGTAAAACACTATCCCACTCCCGGCCTTCGCACCTATTTACAATCATTTGTCTATAAAAACAGGACCAATAAGCTGGTTCTTTCATAAATGTTCCCTACAGGAACCCCTTTTGACTGTGGGGTTTATCTGTTATACTGCATCACTTTGACGGTTTGCTGGCTAAGTTTCTATGCTGATAGACTGGGGTATCTCTCCCTCTCCCTCTCTCTCTCTCTCTCTCTCTGAACGATCCATTGTCAGCCATCAGCTTATTCGTTTTTTCCAAGCGCTCTTCTCTGATCCCGCTGTTTTTTAATCGCTGAACTGAACCGGTGCAGAATTATCGGCTGATTAGAAATACAGTCACTCTCTGTTTGTTCTCTGCTAAATAACATTTTAACTCTAATGACTCATGCGGTGAGACCTTGTGAGCCTTTCCCAGGCGGCGCTTCTTATCTGCTTCTTTTGAATGTTAGAATCGACTAAGTCGTTGACGGTATTCGTTTGTTCTGCACTTTAGTGTTTTCCATGATTATTTAGCCATAATGCATGGTTTTTTTAAGCATTCGTCTAGGTGTCTTTTTTCAACTTTCGTGTATAAGTTTTTAGCCTCCATTTATGGTTTTTTATTCTTCATTCATGGAATTTAGCCACCACTCTCATTGTTCTCGGATTCATTAGCAATCTTTTTATTGAAAAGGGTATAAGAAAACGATGCTTCAAGGTATGCGATAAAAAGTTTCGATGGTCTCTTTTCAAACAAACACTTTGAAAATGTCGCTTTCGCCGGAGCACTTTTGACAAACGTGAAAAAAATCGACGATCATACAGGACACATCGAATAAGGAAAATGCCCCGAATAACAAACAGTGTGGAAAGTAGCTTCAAAGTTTTAATCTCGATTTCTTCAAGCACATTCCATAGATCACCTCGACATTCCATTAGGCGAGTCTTGATGATGAAATTGAATATGCGAATGGCTTCTTCTCTGGGGTTGAAGAAATGGCTAGGCGGTGATAAGTACCAAATCGAATGTGTTGGCTCAGGGTTAATTGTATTAGATCGTTCATGGATTGTCTAAGATGAAGGCTAGTCGATAGCGGTCTCCCGATAAAAAAACATTAACGGTCCAGTGGTTCACCCACAATAAATCAAAGCGAATTTCGTTCTAGGATATCCTTATGGTTGAAATTAGCCAACGGTTGCTTGGCTCTGATCTTCGCACGAACGTTTCTAGCTCTTCTGTCCGTTGCAAAATCGATCTTCCATCGTACACAAGTGTTTGTTCTTCCATTGATTCGCGTTATTCTCCCTCTTCCCACCCTAATTCCTTACTGCAGTCGTCCATGCTAGTGGTCGTCCAACTAGAATAAGTTCGGTTCCTATTTGTGTCGCGTTCTCCCTCAGATGGCATCCAAATCTCACCGAACCCGCTTCCACCGGCTGATGCATTTCTTCTTCCTTGATGCCTCTTCAAACTAGCTATATTCAGCATGTGAACACTGATGCGTGTAGGTCAAAAAGGGGTGTTTAGCTCTTGCACTAGATACTCCATCCATCGATGTGTGTTGAATCTAAAAGACTCGCATTCAAGACTCCAGCTCTGTTATCCAACTGACATCCCCATCTAGTCCGTCTATGAAGTCTCATCTGCACCTTTCCAGGGACCCCGAGGCCGCGGCTTCTGGTGTTGCTGGCGTTGGTATGGATCTCAGTAAGAGTTGCACTACTTGACCGGATTTCAGTCAACAGCCGGCTATGCGCAGTGAGACTGAGGGGTTCACGCAGAATAAACAACCGTCGATCTGATAGACGTAACTTGTTTGTTGTCTCAGCGTACGTGCCAACAGACTGCAGTCCAGATGCAGTCAAGGCCATCGTCTTTTCAAAAAGTGCACGACCTCTTCGCACAATAGGGTAGGGTGACATTGTGATTTTGGCATGGTACGTGAATGGTAGAGAAGGCCGTCGGTTCACAAAAAAAAAACAATTGGTTTGTTTTGGTTTATTTTTTCCTCCTTGTTTGTTCATCTTCTATGACGTTCCATTTACACGTTGGCTCCATGCTTGTTTTCAAGCCGGTGTTATGTACACACATATGCTCACTCATCCAAGTACTACTGACACTTTACATTATACATATGTATTTTTTTATGTAAGGGCAAAACTATACCTCTTTGAAAGTCTTGACGCGTCAGTTATTAACCTGATGAAAGTACAGTTCCGGATGGCGATACGTTTATTTTTGTCACAAAGTATACAGTGCTCTACTAAATGTAAACGTAATGCGTGGATCATAACTGGCTCGTTGACATAACCGCCACCCACGTTTCCGTGTTTTCTTCTGCTTCACGTCGATTCTAATACCTACAAGAAGTGCTAAATTAGACCATTTGTGAAACAATGAAAGCAAGTTTGTTTGCTCATGTCGCAACCGGGGATTTTTTGAGTGTAATAGTGATTGGATGCCAAAAATTCCCCAAACTGGAGGCTGAAAACCAAGAGTGCAGGCTAAAAATTATGAATGAAGTTAAAAACTGACGAGTTATGACTAAATAACCATGGGAAACACTGCAGTGATTGATAACTTGACTGCGTAGGTTTCGAGACAGTTCAGTCATTTTTAATTCGTTATAAACGATAGAGAATAACACAACACGAGAAAGCGCGACCACAGAAAAGGTCAAATAAGGTAGTACTGTGTACTTTTTTCGTTGTAGTGCGTAGATATATCATTGCCTGATTTTTTCTAGTCAACCAAGATGAGATTTTTGGCTTTGTTGTTTCACCCAGATTCTATCAATGATTTCGACTATTAGTGTGATTAGTAGCTCACCGTGAATAGTATATGAAACGTTTTGATCGTGGCATGTTCGATGTTTACTCCACAAACATTCCATCATCAGTGCGTAGATCATGGTCGTCGTTATACTCACCTATACTTGTAGCAAACTTTTCATGCGATTTAATCTTGACCTCAGATAAGATCTAGAAAAATGGCAAGGTTACTTGATTAAGAATTTTAAATTTCATCCTTTGCGCACTTACTTTGACATCAAAAATACTAGGCTTTGTGCTTGATCTAATTGATTCTATTTATAGAAACGGGACATCCTAACCTCCACGACCGAGTTTCATAAATGTGCTTACATAAAAAATCGATTGTTGACTATAGATCAGTAATTTTAAATTCATGAATAAATAGGCACCGACGATACTGAGAGGAATCGAACTTACAACACCCACATCCAGACGTTGGGGCATTGACCGCTTGACTATGGCTATTGTTCCTCGTCCAACCCCATCAGTTACAGACGTTTCAATTACCCATTTTCCAAATGTGTTCCGTACCAAATATCGACCGGGACAACGGAACGTGCGAGAATGTGTTTAGAATTTTGCATTTTGTCCATCAGTGTACATTCCACCTCGTGTTTCTTTGCTCTCCCAAGTGACATTTTGCTCGCAGAGGAATACGACGAAGGTAGGGCGCTGCTCAGGTCAAAAAATTCCAGTGTTAATTGACGGCTTTTTTCAAAATCAAGCCAATGAATGACAGATTTACTTTACTCCCCGTCAATTCTCAAAAAGTCATTCTTAAGATGTATGCCCTTCTGATTTTGAACTAGCACAAAAGTCTCTTTCTTCGTGAAATCAAACTTATTCGGAATTACTTTGCTTCTGGTTATGGTTTTCCCTTGGAACTCAGAAGGTAATCGAGTGACCTATTTTGGTGTGAGTGGCCGTATAAGCACACTTTGTCTCGTGTGCATCATCGGCATTGAACTTAGTGACTTGCGAGATCCGAGATCAAACACGATTTGTCTCCTCCTGCTCGCGATTTCCTTTCCAAATTCATGGTGTAATTGTCAGCTTTGTCACAAATAGACAGTTGACAACTGACCTGATGTTCAAACAACGAATTACTGGTTCGACCCATAATATCTCCTGTTGGACAGAGGCGGCGGTGGGGGGGGGGCAGCATGCTCTCAAATATGTTATCATTATTGTCTTTTTGGCGTCCAAGTGCCATCATCAGTCAAAGCGTATTTTGACAGCCTGTCATAGAAATGGGAATGCGGAAACCGAATGAATGTCAAACCCACAGACTGTCAGCTTTTGTAGTTTATGCTCGAACAACGAAGTCAAAGGTGCCAAAGCGAAGCCTACCAACTGCTGCCACATTGTCAACCTGCTGGGGTTTTATCCTCTCCCTCATTCTCCCAAAGCCATGAGAGTGAACGGGAAATTGAACACCCCTTACTCTTCTGCCTGTCTATCCCATCTTGACAACACACATCGAACTTTAGGATCCAGCCTGACATGTGATATCACACTGTCGCGTCAACATTTGACAACGCTTACCCCACTGAGATCCGTAACTGAGACTCAGAAATAGAGTGGCCTAGTGACAACCTGGATCGTGAGATCGCGTAAAACAGAAACGGTAGAGGGGGATGGTTTTTTCGTTTTGTCTTTCGGATCATGTTACAACATATACCTGATTGCAGTCAAGTATTTGGGATATGTCAATATTGCCAAGGCTTACATACGCAGTACAACGCAAAACTGGCCTGGTTAACTTCGGTGGGCGAGAACAAATTCATTGAATTTTACTGGTCAGACCGTAAATATACGCGTCGATTTTACAATTCAAATATGGAACATGTGCGGATCGATAGAACTGATGGTTTGAACGCTCCAATCACGTGACAGAATGATTGACTAGTCACATAGCGGTCGATTTCATTGATCTGTATCAACTATCCATCTATACTGTCTACCTTTAAATTCTCGCTACGAGAAAGTATCCCTGCTTCTATTTCGGAATCTAAACAGCCGAATTTGTTTCAATCACCGATCGCTGGATAAAGACAGATATGGCAACCGTAACCCGTAAGCGAAGTCCGCATCTGCAGTAGAAAATAAGCAGATAAAGTGGACAGTTCCTCAATATCGCGTAGACTCGAATACTTACGATTTTTTGTTCATTTCACCCCTCTTCGTTATTCTTTTGTCATCTGAAGTACGGGGGAAATTCCCTTGGTGGCGGAGGGAGGAGAGAGGTGAGTTCAGTGTGCTTTGGGGTGGGTTGTTTTTTTTTATCACAAACACCTGTCTGGTGTGTCCATCCATTGTTTTACTCCACACGCACAAAGCCTTAGATATGTCACACATCATGGTGACTGCATGGTGCTTTGAATTTCACCCACCCAGTCAGCAGTCGTACATTGACTTGACTCCGGGCGGACGTACTAACATCATTCATTTCCTAGGCGTGCCTTGCACTTCTCAATAACGACTTACCGATCGATGGTTCTCCCAACTGATCATTATTCAAACCATTTGTTCTGTTCCTCTAATAATCTCGTTTGTTCAACCCCCGTGTTTATGCACACACACACACACACTTGCATACATACGCTCACAGCGTCGTCGCCGATCCGTCTCTACTTGCAAGTAGGCCTATGCGTGTGCAAGTACGCGAGCAAACAGGTGTGAGGAAGAAGGCCAGCGTCGGAAGACGAGTGTGTCGATTTGCCCATGTGCACGCATGGGCTCAGACGCTAGCTCGTGTCCGTGAATCCGGTATCCTCATGCTTTGAGGCACCACACAGCTAGTAGTTCTGGTTGTAGTAGTAGCAACAGTAGCAGTAGTAGTAGTGGTAGTAGTAGTGGTGTGGTCATCGCGCTGTGATTGATGGAATACTGCCCCAGTCTCTGGTGCTGCACAGAGAACGAGAGTGTGGTGGGAGAACGTAAGAGGGCGAAAAGTCTCGTATCGAAACGGAAAAATTTACGAAGATGAGCACGAGATAGAGGTATACGGTACCGAAGTTTGAGAACAAGCCGAAGTGCTTCTGTGTGTCTGTTTGTTCTTGTGTCTGTGTCCGTGAATTGCATATTCCATCCGTGCAACCAGGTCCTAGACTTAGAAACGGCCTTTCAAAAATGCAAATCTAGGCTATCGTCGTTTTGGGTAAGATGAGGGGGCGGTAGCGGAAGGGATTCCCGTTTTGCTATCGTGTTTTTTCTACTCTTACTCATGTGTGAGCGATTTTGGTTGACGTTTAAAAATAGGGCGTGCGATGGACCAGTGGAACTTGTGAGTAGCCAGTATGAATGGGACAGAGCGCTTTGAAGCGCGGTGTTCCAGAACGGGATAGAATAGAGTAAAACAAGGGAAACACTACTCAATAAATCACTCAGCTATGAATCGTCTGCACTCACCACTAAGTGCTAGTAATTGGCAGTATGATGTTATTATCGGAGACAGTAACTCTGGAAAAGTTGGATTGAGCTGATCATGAGTAGGTGACTTCGTGAAGTGGATATTTCCATTCATCCCGTCGTTAAACAGTCGAAGCGTGCGGTTTATGTGTTCTGTTTCGTATCAAATTTTTGACTGAACAACGTAGAAAGTGCCGGAAGAGGTGAACACATGGGGTTATGAGAAGCTGGTTGAATACATTCCCAAAGTCGTCTGGTGGAGACTTTGATTAAGTTTCTCAACAAACTGAACCCCGTTGCCTCGGCAACTGTTTGAGAGTCACTAATCGAGGTGTTGCTTTCTAAAATCCAGTCTTCATCTTTGATAAGCACATTTTTGGAAAGACCGTGGCGAGCTGTGAATGACTACTTCAAATCCGTTGCTTCCCAACTTAATTTAAGACTTCCAGAGTTAGTTTTAGACTTAATCTGGTTACCTGCAAGTTTTCTTATCGTTTAGTTGTTTCTGCAAATCACCCATTGAGTGCCGGGTGCCATTAGCAACGATGACTTGGGTTGAAATAATCATACATTTCTTTGGTGGAATGAAATCCATTGACGAATATCACGCTAGGCTACTTGGTCACGTGAATGGATTCAACAATACCTACGTGATATGCCCATTTGCGGTGCGCTGTTCAATAACGTTTATTTTACCCTAGATCACGACTACGGGACCACAGCCTGAGGCCAACAAACGATAACCCGGGGCTACCTGTATTTTTCGTTTCTGTTCTGACGTGGCCATTTAGTTTAGATTTTGCGCTGATGTATTCTAACCCATACAAAATGTGCGACGCATGACAAATAGTAAATAGGGTCGAATTTTGGACTAGTTTTGTCATGGTTCGGAAAACGTTTTTATCTTTTATCTTTTACTTCCATTATTAATAAAACAACGATGTATATCAGTCTTCAGGACTGGGGCCGCGGCCAGCAGAGGGCTGTCAAATGGGGAAGTTGACCGGCGGTGGGAGGATTCGAACTCGTGACCTTCACGTCCAAACGCCACGACCTTATCTGTTTGGCCACCGCCGGCCACATCCGAGTGTCCCGAAACAAAGGGGAAAATTGTATGCGGTGAGAGAAGAGTGCGAGGAGGTAAACATGTATGAATAACTTAGTGGTCTCAGTGTCGTTTGTAATGAATGCAAGAGCGAGTTGTTTTAAATGAAGAATTTTTCAAAGTTTGTACAGCACCTTAAATACATGCTGCAAGCTGTTACTGCGTGGCGGTTATATTGGATAATGATGAACCATTTAACGTTTTTACCGTAAGATCTGGAAGAATATGAATGAATGAACGAGCGACTGACTCAGTGAATAATGCGAATAATTAGCCATCTCTAACTGGTGATAATTCCCAGCTAAGTGTCTATTGACTTGAGTTGCCGCGATTCGGCGAGCAGAAAACATTGTGGAGGGGAGGGGGCTATGCTGATGAGGAGTACATGTTTGTGTGTATGTGCGTGTATCTTTTATTTTCTGACTTGAAGCTTTAAACATCGCGAACTGTGTTGTCAAATACACCCAAAGTGACTTTAGCCGATCACGTTTTGCGGTTTCAATATAGTTTTCGACACAATCGATTTGCTGCCTCCCCGTTTTTCCTACCCAAAATTGAATTTCGGGAAACGTTTGATTGCTGTAACAACTCAATAGTCCAGTGATTGTTACTATTATTATACGCTGCTCAGATGACGATGATGATGATGAGGAGGAGGATAATGGTAGCGATGCATCTGACATTATGAACAATAAGTACGGAGGAAAAAGACTTGAATTAGTGTATAACTGCTCAATTGAATCATTTGTCGGAGAATCACCTTTGATCTAGGTAACAAAAGTAACGGGCAAGTTGCACAGTCATATGCTTTCTACCGACGGCACAGCGTATTTGGTTTCATGTACCGATTGGATACAACGTAGAGAGTTGAGTTTCATCGTAAACGCATTACTTCGTAAATACACTCAGTAGTATGCACATCTCACCAGTGGCTGTAATACACAAAGACCAGTAGACTGTGATACCTGGAAAAGTTTACAGTGTACCACTTTGTTGGCGTGGCTTGAACGTAAAGTCTGCGGCAACGGGAAGTGTCACAAATTAACACCTGATATTGGCAAGCGGTTGGCGGAATTTCGCTAATACCGGCGTTTGGTCACTTCCATTAACTGCGTCTTCTATAGTGATTGGTTGTGAAAAGAAGCTATTTGGGAACAGTTGTCAGAAATGAATCCAATCTCGTAGTTCATTGTTGACTGTTACCATTTGTTTGGTGCGAAAAAACTTTGTCAACTAAATTTCACTTATGATGGTTTTACTTGTAGTGTGAGTAGTTGATATTACTGGTAGTAATAACAATAATATCGACAAAGAGCATCTAACAGTGTTACTGAGCAAATGTGGCTAGAAAATATCATGAAAATGCGGCGAAGTAGGAGAAAATATATTGAGAGGGGAACGGTATCCGACTCATCACCATAGGTTGACAGCATGGATTGTGCATCACTTTCAATACTTGTTGCACTACAGTCCACCAGATCCTGTCAAGATGAATTTCAGAATTTTCACTCCAAAATGGACGTTTTGTAAGGCAATACACTATTATCTTTTCCAATTTCGACTTGGATGAATTCCATATTTGTATATGGTGTGATTTTGGGTCCCTATAGAGAGTACTCTGATGATATGCGATCGATGATACTGCTTAGTCCCACTATATTCCTTGGTCATTCGTACTACAGATAGTCACTGAATTCATCAACTGTTCTTCCAGTCATAACCTTGCTTTTGTGATCATTATTAATATTAATATTACAATGTATCGCCACATCGTTTCTGGCGCTGACGCTTAACTCCTCATTGGAGCCCACTAAAGCACCATACACGTGTTTCATCTATATCCACTTCTATTGCAGATGTTTGTTTGTTCATGCCGAATCCCTGGATTCTTCTACAGTCTTGCAGCCTGCCGGGTTTCCTGCAGACTTATGCGAAATTTAAAATTGTATTATTCCGAATGTTGTCGCTCTCCACAGTTCACTCGCCTTATTCACTCTTAGTCCGTCTTCCTAACGTAACCACTTCACAGTCGATAGTTCGCCTCTGGATGCGTTTTTATTCGAATTTGCTTGAGATTTAGAAAAACCAATAGTCGGTTGGTTCCCTGTCTATTTCGTACCAGTTATTTTCTCGTTAGAGCTACGAAACTCGGTAATGAAATATGATTGTTTATTGACTCGGATACGATCGCATTTTGTCTTCTCAAAAACGCGGAAGATCGTCGTAAATCCTGGTCACTGCCGGCCCACTTATGGGAGAACAGCACTGGTGCAGTAATGGGACCACGGAACACGAACGACAACAAAATAACAACATGATGATGAATTATCCGCGCGACTCACAAATACAAATTTGCACTCTGTCACCTCGCCCTACAATCCAGAGATTAAAAATCTTTTCGAAGGGCTAAAAAAGACAAGAGAAGGGGTGTGTGGCATAGAGATTCGAACCATTTGTCATTGAATAGAAAGGCAGACTGAACAGTTCAAAACGTCCTCGATGACGGTTGACACGCGTGGTAATGTGCCTTAGTAGTATTCTCTTCTACGTGATGGAATTTAATTAGTTAGCTAGTCTCAAGTTTCCTCGTGTGTGTGTGTGTGGGTGTGTGGGTGTGTGGGTGTGTGGGTGTCCGTTTTTGTAGATCAACTTCCATGCGCATAAATCACTGCCATTTTGGACATCTATAAATTAGAACTGGTAGCATGATGACGGTGATGATGACTATTGACCAGTTTTGTCTGTTTTTGACATCTACCGGCAAAAGATTAAGGTCCACCACGGTCGAGGAACCAACCATTTTGGTTGGCCTTTGCCCAATCCCTGATATGCTCGGTTCTTGTATGTTTATGCCTGCGTCTGCCTCGGTTGGTGAGAGCACAGTGGGGAAATTCTCAGAACAGTATAGTAAAAAAATCCCACCGTTGAGACTAAGTCGTTTATTGGAAAAAATACGCTCATTCACTCACTCGCCATGCTNGGAACCAACCATTTTGGTTGGCCTTTGCCCAATCCCTGATATGCTCGGTTCTTGTATGTTTATGCCTGCGTCTGCCTCGGTTGGTGAGAGCACAGTGGGGAAATTCTCAGAACAGTATAGTAAAAAAATCCCACCGTTGAGACTAAGTCGTTTATTGGAAAAAATACGCTCATTCACTCACTCGCCATGCTCACTCACCCGTTCATTCCTAATCAATCAATCAATCAATCAATCAATCAATCAATCAATCAATCAACCAAACCAATCAATCAATCAATCAATCAATCAATCAATCAATCAATCAATCAATCAACCAACCAACCAAATTAACCAATCAATCAATCAATCAATCAATCAATCAACCAACCAACCAACCAACCAATCAATCAATCAATCAATCGGTCGATCGATCGATTAACTGTTTTCATCCCACTATTTTGTGGTTGAAACATCATTTCGTGCATAATCTTTCAGTCAAACTACCCAGAACGCCGTCGTGAGAAGCTGTATTGCAGCCGTTCAAGGGACATGCATATTATCCTTTACTACGAATCGGTTGATTTGAATTCACAACCCATAGACAGCATCTCTTATCGTCCCAGTCTATAGGCTTAATCAGGATGAGGGAGCAATAAAAACGTTGAGCGTAGTGATACTATCGGAGTCGCCTGTTAAACGGACCCGTAAAGTGGGGCTCGTCAAGAATTCCCGTTCCCGCTACAGGTGTCTTAACGTTACTCCAGAAAAGTACACGCACGAGTGACAAATGTCGGCAGGAGACCTACAAGGTCAAAATTAAATTTGCATGTGTGCCTTTTGCTTTGGGATTTTTACGAACTCGTAGACTAAATTATTTGTACATGAGGTTGAGAACAGTCCATCGAAGTGATAAGACGAGAAGTGGGATAAATATGCCAACACGCGTGTATCAGGATCTAGAATAGGGAGGGAGCGTTTCTTTTGGTGCCAAATGTTTCACCTAATCTGTGCGTAACGGGAAGTACTTGCATTGCAAACAACTGGATGGTTTGTTTCGGTAATGAAACACACACACAAACACACACGGAGTATCGATAATCAGCTCATCACACTAAGCGCTTTGGATGTATCACATGGTGATTACAATCAACTTACCATCTTTCTTACCTTGAATGGGCCTCTTGGATAGTAGGCTATACGGGTTATCATCAAGCAACGACCGGTTTAACGGTGACATTGTATGGTTAGTAACATTTCTGTTACGGACTTTCACGCGATGAAAGACTCATCAGTCTCACAGTAATGGATTCCTTTGACGGAAGCCTAAACGAAATGTTTATGAACATATCAGAAACAACCTAACGATCCTAACAACTTTCATTTGCCGTTATGAAATTAACAAATTTGCATATTTTCGAACACATTGTTCTGAGTAAGTTTTCACAACCGTGTATCGATGTGTATGTGTGTGTGTATGTGTGTGTGTATGTGTGTGTGTGTATAGCCCGGGAGAAAACCTATTGACTCCCACTTCCCTCCCTCCCGTCAGCCAGCTGATGAACGGGTCCTGTATCTGCAAATCGAATGTTTGGATCATGTAATTCCTCACTTTTGTGGCTCCGATTCCTCCCTCGCCCGACTATTTGATCAGAGTGACTGTTCGTTTTTGAGCGATAACCACCATATTAGACGGGGCGTCATGGGAAGTGCATTGTAGATTTGTGGATTTCGGATTCCAGCACGATTTGGAAGATGACTCACCCGACACATGTAGCTGGTAATTTTTTTTCGGAATCTTCTTCACCCTATTGATTAAAACGAAATAAGACAAAATTTCCAATTACTAGCATGGCGGCCCATTCAGCAGTGCACGTTCACACACACACACACACACACACACACACACACACACGCACGTTTGCCCCAGGTCGTAATCCGGAAGGAACGAGAACGAGAGCGCACGCGAGAATGCGAGAGTTCCTGAAGTCACCGAGAAACGGATTTTGATGACTGGAATTGCCCAGACCCGAAATGTGTGGGTTTCGGATGAAGCGCGATCATGTCTGGCTGGAGGCGTGCGCCAGTATCCAATTCCAGCATATGGAAAAACGGATAGACGGATAGAAAGACTGACGTATTGTGCACTAACGAAAAACCTAATGTGCTGATCTTCAGTTCTGTAACTTTTGAGGTGGAAGCGCCAGATTAGATGAAAAGATCGCGCACACAGATATACTATTCAAAACAAACTACTCTTGCTAATGCTACTGCCACCACTACTATTACTATGGGGATCACCACAACCATCTCTCTGTGGAAATCTGCAGATGGTAGCATTCTTACACACACACACACACACATACACACACACGTACGCTTTGCCCTTCCTCACTCGCATCTCTGAACACACACACACACACACGAACACACACGCACACATACACACACGTTTGGCCATGCCAACATACAAACATACAGAATCCCTAAAGTACCCGCCGGGCACATCCTGTTCGTTGCAATTTTTCTATTCCGTACTCGTCTATCGAACATTGCCAATGCGAGCGTTTGTTCAGCATTCTGTTTTCAATGTTTCCTCCTTCTCCTCCTCCTCCTCCTCCTCCTCCTCCTCCTCCTCCTTGTCCTTCTCGTCTTCCACCGCCTCTCGGTACCCCCACACTTTAGTTGAAGAGAAGTCTTCACCAGTGTCCACCTTTTTTGGCATTGTTCATTTAATTTATTGTCGATTCACACAGCATCGTTCAGTTCGGTTCGGTTCGGTCCGGTTCGGCTTGGTTCGGTTCGGTTTTTCGAACGAAACTAGTCCGTGCCTATAATGATTTACTGTTTTCGGAAGCCCCTCTTCACTTGCAAAATCTCTGGTTGGTGTCCTGTACCGTTTAACCGAACGTCCAGTTTCAAGACCCCACTCTTCTTAGTCAACGCCGGTAAATTTTGATGGGAAACCAAAACGAATGTTTTGCTACTGCACATAGTAATGTGATTCATTGCGTGAACTTTGCCCATTATGCATATTTGATTTGGATTTCGGTCGCTGTATGCGCACATAAATCGCCCAATTGTCTACGCCACAATCAAATAGTAAAGATTTTTATTCCTTTCTTTTTTTAAAAAAAACCTTTTTTTTACAGGCTGAAATCCAATACGGAAACTTACATCCCACTTGTGGGCGCCTCGTGCACCACCTCACCGGAAGCAATGGTTGCTGCGGCCGCGTTCAATGCAGTTCGTCGGTGGTTTACCAATACGAATATGACCAATGTTCCCGATCCGAGTATGATTTCATCCTACTGGTCCAGTACACTGGCAACCCCGGGCGGGTCCTGTGGATTCGGTGGTGCGTCAAGCGGGACTAGTTCGGGCGGTGTCAATCCGCTTCAACAACAACCCCAACAATCACAGCAACAACAACAACAACAGCAACAAACACAGCCGCAAACACAACCGAACTCATTCTACCGTTTCCCTTTCCCACCGCACGCGCATCATCCGATCGGATCGACGAGTGCGAATTATTTTCCTTCCGCCATTCCATTCCGTGGTCATCACAGCAGCGGTTACGTGCCGAACAGTGGCGGTGCTTCTGGTACCGCTGCTGCCGGTGGTGGTTTAGGCGCGGGCGGAGGTACAAGCGTTTCCGCTGGTCTCGCAGTTCCCGGGCCATTAATTCGGGGCGGGAAGAAAAGGTCGCACTCGCAGTCGTCGGTGAACGATTTGTTCGATATTTCCAGTCTAACACGCAGTTCACAAGACTCTTTGAGTGTAATGCAAGCGATGCGAGTCTCACGTAGTATGGTCTCCAGTTCCGGTGGCTCGTACGGACATCTCTCAGCCGGTTAGTTGGGGAAAGAAATTGTGAACTTTTCGAATTACTGTCATTAAGTTGCCGCGAATATTTAACTCCTGCTCCGATCGGTAAACTACAAATAATGACCGCGTATTTCAATCAAGTCGGGTAAATTACACATAAGGTTAGGCGTACAAAAGCTTGCCAGTTACCAGATCTGTTGGTTCTATGGCATTGATGACCAGGAAATCCTCAGGCGAGTCAGTGTCTGCTTTGCTTGGAATGTTTGCAATCTACCGTCATGCGACTTCATCAACCCCAATCCCAACGATATTTGATGACTACTAACATTGATCAAATTGTCTAGGTCCGTAGATCGTGTTAAAAACCTAAATGGAAGTCATCTATTGCCGGGGAAATCGCTTATATTGCTCAAACGGTCTATGGACGTGTAAATCTAACTGTTTTCCTCTACATCATGCGATGAAGCTCAACATAGTGCAAAGAGCCCGGCATTTTCAAACATTGTCGGCACGAGTATGTACTATTGATGCTGGAAGAACCGTTAAGAATCAGCCCAGCTAGGATGATTGTTAGAGCATGCGAGTCACGCTGTAGCTGATGGCATCGTAAAAGAATGAAACGGGTGTGCAGCGCTTTTTCGGTTTCTCAGCGATGAATTGAGCGTTGGTATCGCATGATGAATAATTTCGTGATGAAAAGCTATCCGATGAGTAATTTTTTTATCTCTTGTCAATATGAATAGAAAGGAAGATATCAACATCCGATGTCGAATGATGGATTTGATGTATGCTGTGCGATTTTTCACTGAAATTCTGACATATGCAACAGTATAGAATAACATTTTTCCATAGATTGATAGATTATGAAGGTGACAGATTATTTGATCGGTCTGTCCAATCGCTCAGATTACCACTTCACACGGGATTTACGCGGTACACTCACTCGGATAAGGGGAGAATAGAAACGTCATGTCCACCTTCGCCATTCGTAATTCTTCTTTTCATACAGGATGTACAATTTGTTTACCAAGTCGAGTCAGATTCACCGCATCTGCATAGCTGCTGGTAGACAACATCGAGATTAGTGCATGCAGAATTTTTCCTTCTTATTTGTATGGTTTTTTGTGGAAGTATTATTATTATTATTATTTATATTGTAATATATGGCATATGTTCTAAACGTTATGACGAAAATCTGCGCAGATCAATTATCAAGAAAATCATAGCCAAAGAGGAAAACAACGAAAGAGGAAAAATTGAAAAATGGAAAGACCAGGTTTTTTGTTCTGCATTTCCACACCATCGGTTATCCACCGAGATCCAGGGCTCATCAATGACTGTTACATTACTCGTTCTTCCGAAGCGATCTAGTGAATTGACCTGAATAGATCTGCTCTGATTTTTCGACCATAAGGTCTAATCTACAAGCCGTTGGGACCCGTTGAGAAGCTGGTAGCCCACTGGGAGCCAATGACTACTCAGTTCGTGTATCCATCGGATGAATCCTGAAATCTTGGATAAACACGGAGTCCTCTGAGTGTGGTGTTGTGTGCTTCGCACTCCGTTTGTGTTTGATTCGGAATCAGGGTTTACTCGGTCTCGTCGAGACTGACTGTTAAGTAGCACTTAACTTGGTGAATGAGGCCGAGGATTCACCTCCATCCTTGCACGCTGATAAGATCATCTCCATCACCGAAAGATAGTGTGTAAAATTTCCCCGGACGGCGGTATTCGAGAGAGCATTTAGACCTTTAGATCTAAACGTCAAGCCCATCAGTTACAAAACCTCACAAAACCACCAAGCTGGGCTACACAGTACACCGCAACTTAGAATCAGTGAGACTGAAGACTCGATGTTTCTTCGAAATTGTCCAAGGGGGATCCAGTATATTGAACAACTTGTTCTGGAAAATATTTCCACCATTTTCAATCACACAGAATATTATCGAACCCCAGATCCCAATGTATTTGCGTCTTCCGTCAGATCACGCACGCCACCACGGATTAGGAAAAAAGGACAGAACTGGCAGCAATAGACTCACGTGACCAATCCAGCTCTGGCTAAATGAATCACGTTGCCGCAAACTTGTTTATATATATATATATATGCAGGAAGTAGTATCTGGATGCGTAATAAACAAACTTAGCCCGGGAGCACACGACCGGTTTCGCGGTCAGGCAAATCAGGTTTTCTTGCCCTGTTTTGTACTTATTTTGTTTTTTTTGCCGGTTTTTGGTGACCCTAGCAAACAGAAAATGGATGATTCTAAGGATGGTTGGATGCACATCGCAGTAATCAGAGCGATGTTTTAAAGAATTCATCATCAAAGGACTAGTCAGGTAGATCCACGATCTGTTTGTGGGCTTAATACTGTTGAAGTTTTCAGGTCAAATCAGGTGATTTTTGTTTTAAGAATCTCCGATCGAAGCATTTAGCTAACAACGGCTTACCTGAAAAGCACCGGAAACGGAGCAACGGGTCCGCATAACTCACCGGTGCCGGGTAAGTGACGAGGCTTGATGCTGTGATCATAATCCCGTATGCTTCATACGGCTCCCGCAGTGGGTTTCGTACCAGGACTTAGTCATGAACCCTAGACTGATTACCAAAGATCAGCCAGTCTGATGGTGAACACCTTGCATTTACCATCGTCCTCCAACTTCAGTGAGAGCACCTCGATCTCGAGAAGGCAGTGCGTAGGACTTCCTTAGCAGATGGTGTTTGAGACGTCGGTCAATTGGGAGTATTTCTGGGGATGTTCTAGACAAACAATCAGCTCGGAGGGCAAAAATACCCTCCACCGCCCATACTGAGGAGTTTCGAGGCAATCGGGAAACTGCAATTTGTTGACTAACATGTCCGAACAGTTTCATGGAGATATGGCGTCAACTATGGACAAAGTTGCACCAAAGGTGCTGAGATGGTAGAACTTGTCACCGTCTGTTTGGAACGACGCATTGGTCAATTAACGTGTTTCTGTCTATTCCAGACCATGTGACTCACTACAGTAGTTACGGTTTGATGAACAATTTGTCGAATTTATGCACACCTGCTCAGTGCTGTACTCGTGTACCCGTTTTCAAGGCCACACACTCTCCGGTCTCGACAACGTCTCCTGTTTGCTTTAACAGTCACCTGCCATCGAACCGTACGCTAGAAAATCTCACTGAATGGTGACGGGGGTTGTTTCTATTCGGATTGGAATGCATGAACAATGCGTACAACTAGCTACGAGCAACCGTCTCATATTTCGTTGCTGCGATACAGTCGCTCATGAATTTTTTTAAAATGGTACTCCACTGATAGCTGAAATTTACACGTGAATTGTCGAGACATAAAAGTGTGTAATACTAGCAAACAAGCCGAGTGATTTATGTAAGTCAGATTGAAATAGGAATCAGTACTCAGCTACAGAAACGTACAAACTTTCGGTCTCTCTCTTGCTTAGCCCTCAGCTTTCCCGCTTGTTGCTACTTGCACCACTTCAGTTTGGTTTTCAACTGTTAAATAAATTACCACTTTGCCATATCCACCTCCTTTGCCATGCTCCAGTTCGTTTTCTGTTGACAAAATTTCATTCAAACTATTTTATTTCATTTTGCCTACTTAGCTTCGCTGGGCGCCAGTCCGTCAGCCACATGTGGGATCCGTAGAACATTCAGCAGCAACGGGAATTCTACCCATACAGCACCACCCGCCCCGTTCAGTGATGGATCTCCGTTCTGGTCTCCTCGTTCTCCACATTCCATCGGTCCCGGTTCCGTTGCATTGGCCAATCTGGGTGTTTATCCGCCCACCTCGGGTAGCACACCAAATAGTAGCGGTGGTAGTCATCATAGTGGTCCTGTTCAAGAACCGGGAGCATTAGGTCATCATGTCGTGTCACCGATGACTACCGGGTTCGGAGAGCAGAGGATCCTGAAACCCAATCTCGACTGGATGCCCCCATCCTCTTCTATCCCATGTGGTCTGCCATCTGCATCTTCGTCGACACATAACGCTTCGGCGGCTGTGTTCCATTCTGCCGTGGCGTTTGCTGCGGCCATAGCTGCCGCCGCTTCCGTAGACCCATCTAGAGCCCCTCCTCCACCGCCTCCTCCGCCTCCTCCTCCGCCTGTTCCTCCCCGAGTAGACACTAATCCTGTCCACGAAACTCAGCAACATGCCTCGTTTCCCACCGCGGAAAATCCGCAGTCTTCAATCCCAGTTACTCCTCCGATGCCTGGGTTTGGTGCTGGATTTCCTTTCCTTAAATCTCCCCAACCGAATGTGTTCCATCCTTCCAAGTTCCCCGGCTTGATCGATGTCAATCCGACAGCGAGGTCAAAAATTTCTGATGAAGCGACAACACCGATGGACGTTTCCAGTGACACCGGAAACAATTCTCGCCTGAACGACACGCATACTTCTGACAGAACATCAGGAACTGCTTGTTTCCCTTCGACCAACAACTATGGCGGTCTCAGTTCATCCTATCTGAATGCATTTCATTGGCCATTTAACAAAATACGAGTGTCGGATTATCCTTCTCATAGTGGACGAAACCACGTCAGGTCGGAAGAATGGTCTCATCCGTGGCCCCTTGAGTCAGATAATCCCCGATTTGGTACGGATTCGGATCGTCCAAGTAAGGAAGTTAAAAAGCACGAAAAACGGACCGTACATGGACCCACAAAACACATGTCAGGTTCTGGCATTACAAAAGGGACCAAAACGTCTTCGTATCCACCACTGACTCGTGACTTACTAAGGCAACACTGTGCTATGAACCAGGGTGTTACCTCTTTTCGTGATATGGTGGACATGGCCGGTCCAAAGCCCAAACTGTCAAATACAGAAAACACCGGTCATCCATCTCAGTCGGGTGTGAAGTCCGAGCGGAATGAGACACCGGAATTTTGGTCCGCCGATGAGTTGGGCGGACATGCCAAATCCACCGGACGCGAAGTCACCGGGAACGGTGGAGTTCTTCTCTCGGAAGGGGAAGAAGCCGAGTGCGATGAGGATGAAGATTTGGACGATGATGGACGAGTGCCACAAGAAGGAGATCCGGATTTCGTCGAAACCGCTTGTCACTGGGGCGAATGTACATTGCAGTTTGAAAACCAAGAAGAACTGGTAAAGGTGGGTGTGTTGCGTTCGTGTTTGGACTAGGTAGAACGTGAGAGTAGCCGTTTATTTTCACATGTAATTTCGAATTGCGCAAACACTTATGGAGAGATGTATGCATGCTATTGAATGCTGAGTACAAAAATCTATGCGATAACCCGACAACCGCGAGGGCTTCAACCTGTGACAGGCGTGTGCAAAAGTGGTCGGACAGGGCAGCAGATGGGTATGTATGGCCAAGACGTGCGAGAGCCATCATCAGCAGTCTGAGGTGACTAGTGTCGCCCAACACACGCGTGTAATGACACAACCATCTGGAAACGGACGCATGGTTCGGCATCTACACATGCATCAGAAGAAAACCTGTGGGGATACCTCAAACTAAAACTAAGAGGTCTGCAGTAACGTCGAACTGAATACACATGTTCGACGTTCCAACTGACTAAGGTAACTAAGTAGACAGCTGAATGCTGCACATTTTCAAAGGCGACTATATCAGAATGGATATTCAATCAGTAAAACTAAATAGAATACGGCAACAGATAGGGAAGAGCGGTGAAATGCGAGACAAAATTCTATAGTTAAAAGTGATCAGACATCATTTGCAAAAGGTCAGAAGTTCGAATCCTAAATCCGTCGGTCAATACGATTGTATATGGCAATCCCCTGTCGCCGGGTTTGTTGTTATTCCCGATCTACTGAAATCTTGTCTAGTTCTCTGACACTCCAAGCTTCAGGGTCGTGGATACCCTTCGCCATTCCCGTGTAGTGGACTGTAGCGTCTATGAGGTATGCCTCTTCCATTACATTCATACGTCAAGAAAGGAATGAGTGAACCACTAGTGGTCAGTCGGATAGGGTTACGGCCCTTATAAATCAGGGTCGCGAATTCCAGTCCGCCTATTCCCAATTGTTTCTCTCGGCAACCTCTCCACGGTCGCAACTCTCTTCCAAAAATGTTGCTAGCTTATCATATGATAATTTAAAAATAGGATTACAACTTTGCAATTGTTCTATTTGATAAGATTCCTAAATCCGGTCTTATTGCTTTGCACTCTATCTACTTGAATTTGACATCCTATAAAAAACTCCAAACTAGTGAAAAGTTCGAAACATTGTACTCAAATACTAACTGTTTATTTCCTCATTTATCTTCATCTTGTTGAATGACGCTTCTCCTTACCTAATTGCCTCCCATTTAGTTGCTCGATACCGTCTTTGAAGTATGATCGTATCGATTGTTGTCAAACGAAAACAACAAACACAAAAAGAATTGTGTCAAAATTCCGTGCATGTTTGATCTTCCATGGGTTGATGCGGTTTTGCGTGAATTTGAAGACAATGCTGCTCAATGCACTCATACAAGTGGTCTCTTTTTTGCTGTCAATATTTCGATAGGAGTCTAACACCTCGAATGTGATAGGCTGTTGTGATCCTTGGGATATTTTTTTTTTGAATCTCTGTTCTCCAACACTTGTCGGACTCTCACATGCAATTCCAAAGAGCTAAGATATGCACCATCAGCAGTCATACTTCGACAAACCGCTTAACAGCTGGCTAAACCGAGGTCCAAATGGACCTCCAATATGTGATAACAATTAATAAGGAATGATCCAACGGCCAAGAAGGTAATTTTTCCGAGTCAGTAGGTTTGCCTTAACTGCTGCGTAGCTTTCCGGCAATCGTGCATCAACGAGGTGGTAAATCGAAGCATCCTTTTTGGTTCCAAATTTGGTGCGCCCTTAAGAGGAAACCAGCGTGAATGGTTGAAATTATGGTATTCTTTTGTATCAAACTTCCAACAATTTTCGTGGATGTCCTTGATTCCAACATTGGCTGTCCAAGAGTCTGGTCTTAGTATATATGTATAGATATGTAATATATGTACGTAGAGAGACAGGTTGATAAGTTAGCCTATTCATAGACTACCGTAAGGATCTATAACCATAGTCTTGCATTATATTGAGTCGTAAGAAGAAGCGATCAATCCCGCATTTGTGTCCCTAATTATGAATGTTTCGCGTTTCACGTTAATTGCTTGCCTTCGCCCCCTTGTTTTATTCTTGTTTTTTTTTGAACAAACCGTGTACAACTATTTTATTTTCTCTTTTATTCTCCAAAGACAAAGAGATTAGAAAAAAAGAGAACTATTTAGCAATTGCTATTGTTCACGCAGACTTGAACAAGAAACGGAAGTGAAAAAAAGCCCACGCACACATTATTGTGAACTACTCATTAAGACTCGGTAACTAGGGCAGAGGGGGCGCAAGAATTTGTTGATAAATGGTTTCCGTATAGACGTTCACTCAAGTGAACTTCAAAAGTCTCACTAACACCGCTTTCGGTGTTGCTTAGGTCGGGACAACGAACAACAAACACGCGCGGTGTTCCACAACCAAACGATCCCCGTACAAGGTGACCTACAAATGATCGATACCTTATTTTTGTTAACAAAGTAATACGAAATTAGAGGAAAATGAGTTTTCAATAATTGGTGTAGTGGATGATTTTTTTCACTGGACAACAAAATGACTCATTTTGGAAAATCTACGTCCAGCTCGTCGTTGCAAACTCGCGGTAGTCATGTTTTTATCCAGTTTGCTTAATACGGTTACAGTGCTTCTCCATCGCGGTCGCATTGGAGCCAAAAATGTTCCAAATAAACACTATTCGATCGTGGACTCGATTACTCTTTTCAGAAAACTTCGATTTCATGTACTTTGGTTGAGATCGTCGAGGGTATTTGTTTTTTTTTTTTCGAAACGATTCGTCATACGATTTCAACGCCCAACTTACCATTCGAAGTCATGGGAACGCAATTCTTCTACGAGTCGATACCGGGAGTCGGGATCGCATCGGTATCCTGAGCATGGGGAATTTCTTACCGCTAAGCTATCAAAGTCAATAGCGTTGCGAGCCGAATTTTCGAGTACCCCTTAGAGACTCGAAGGCCTGGGGGATTGAGTTCTAAGGAATCTTTTTATCATTATACAATGCAAACCTGTGCAATGGTAATACGTCATCGGAACCATGGCGGAAAAGAGCTGCACATCACCGGTGAGTGAACTGGACGTGTTCTGAATACTCAAGTCAAAGTAGATTAGTGACTTCTCCTAGCCTTTGGCCAAAGAGTCTAACCTGTGGTAAGGCAGGACGAGATTAAGGTCTTGTAACCCAATGAGGACGGGCGACTGACTACTCAGTTGATATAACTTCCGGATGATACTGGCCATCCTGGGTGCTCGGTACATCCTTCTGTCATAGATGTCGGTGAACAAAGTGCCGTATACGTTTTGTGGTTAGTTCGGAATAAATGTTTAACCACCTCCCTTGGACTGATTTCCCGTTAAATCGGTGCTGCTTATGGGAATTCGCCTTCATTCCCACAGGCGGTTGAAAGCACTTCGCCACAGGAAACAATGATCAGGTCTTCCTCACCAAAGGCTGTTTGACAAACGCGACCATTTGGGAGTATTTCGAGAGACACTCAGGGTGACATGCCATCTTGTAGGCTGAAAATGTCTCCCTCCCTCCATAAGAATTCTTCTGGAATCCTCCTAGATTTATTTATATATGCAACTGCACCCATCCAAAATGAACTAACAATAATTAAGTAATAGACTAATTTTATGACATTTTTGATGTTACATCTATGGCCAATAGTCCTATCCGAATTTCTAATTTCAGCATATAAGCAACGAACATATCGCAGGGAACAAGAAATCGTTTGTCTGCCTGTGGCGCGAATGTGTCCGCGGTACTCGACCGTTCAAAGCCCAATATATGCTCGTGGTGCATATGCGAAGACATACGGGAGAGAAACCGCACAAGTGTATAGTAAGTGCTCAGTGTGTATATGTTTTGTACATTTCGTTTGGTGTTTGCATTAATTGTATGAAGCTTTTACTAACAGTGCGGGAGAGCATTTTGAAGCCTTACTAAGTCCTGACGGGCCCTGGATATTTGTCAGCAATCTTGGGTAGGTTGGAACTATACCATTATTTTGGAATCACGTTAGAATTACTCAAATTTATGTCAAAGATTCGGAATTCGGTAAAAACATGCATCTGTTTCTCAAGAATTCTCAAGAGTAAATTTGCTCACAGAAAGTAGAGCAACGCATAGAAAATTTGTTCACACACGAACGTGCCTTTGTAGAATGGATCACACTTCAGGCATATGGAAACGGGATCCCAACAAGTCAGTTGAATGACATTTCCGAACAGTTTTCACATAATTCCGGATAATTTTGACATGGTTCCGAAGTAGTGTGGGAAATGATGTTTTCCCGATCCAGTTAGGAGGACAGGGTTGAGGTGTCATCAGTTTGAAGTCATGATAAAAGGAGCTTCATCAGATTTCCATTTATGATTTCTGCCACTTGATACACTTTGTGCGTACTGAGGAAAACGTGATCCTGAGGCTATAGGATTCTCTCGCCAGTTTAGGCAGACTCGGTTCTAAATGTTAGCCTTACGCCTGTCCTGCTATGCAACAGACTCTCATTTCTTTTTAATTGGGCACAATTAGTACTTCAGCTAACAAATTGGAACAATTGAAAATGTGTAACTGACTTGACGCCTGCAAACGGGACCCAAACAGACACATGGCCGTCATTCACGTTTTAGAACTAAGCGTGTGAGCTATGGGAGCGACCATGTTGCGAGGTTTTCGGGGGGTTTCATCCAGTCACTCCCCAAGATTATGTGGATAGATAGGAAGTGATTTGTGGTTCTCTCCTCTAACCACCTGTTCCATATCGATTGACCGACGACCGATTCTGCGGTACCGTAGGTCCACATGTATGTGCCAATCACGTGTCAGACTCGTCCGGCTGGACAATCATACACCCCAGACTGAGTAGAGCTCCATTGTCAATTCAATTCCGACCTGTTAGAAGACTACATGCTATTGACAAAACGAATGTCATATTGGAATAGGTCACGTGAAATGGCCAGTTATGTACAGTGTGTGGGTTACATTTGATGCCCACAGCAATATCTTTCACTGTGAACATTTTGTAACTTGGTTACCCCAGAGGGCTTATCTCGTGAGTCGATCGGTCTCCGTCAGTTAGAATCCACCGCTTTGATTTAATGTGAATTACGGTTTCATAGCGAGTGTTTCGTCTTCAGTGACGCATGCTCTTGTTATTATTATTATTATTATTATTATTATTATTATTATTATTATTATATTTATTAAATACTTGTTTATTCATGTGCCTAATACCATATCGAGGTAAGATGTGAGGGGTGGGAGTAAATATCATAAGATGGACGAGAAAAGAGGATCCAATTCTACGTCTGGGATCACATTAGCAGTGCAAGTGGTTGTCACAGATTGCTTTTGGTCCCTAACGTCGTTCACATGAATAGAGACGCGTATCAGAGCATCTTAAGTGGTTCTACGAAATGTTTTTGAGCACACACACACACACACAAAGGATGCTGTGAAAGACTGACCACAAATTTCCTTGTGGTCAGTACAATAACCAAACGTTTACAGACAAAACGGGGTCGTCTCGATCCCCAGTCGCTGAGTGCTTAGACCAAATAGATAAATGAAACAATGCTCGTAATTGCTCTAATTACTCCCATTTCCCACAATTCTGGGTGGGGCTCACGGATCTTTTTGGATGGACATCTTTTGTGCGGAAATACTTTCACCGAAGCAGAATGAGTGTATGCGCAGAGGAAGTTTTCGTACTGTTATTTTGTTCGTCCAGAACAGACACAAGTGGCTTAAGAGTGCATTCAGGATGTGCTTGTATTGTTCGTAACTTCCAATCACCTCCTCAATGGGATCTTTGATGCATGCGATCTATGAGTAAGCCACTTTTTAACAGTATTGCTGAAAAAGTAGTCTCGCTGCACTTCCAGTGGGCGCGTGCGCGCGGTAGCGAGAGAGGCAGAAAGAAAAGAGGAAGAACAAGCTCATTTTTCGTAACTCTTTAGTTTAATTAACACGGTTTTATTGCTATACGTTCAGAGAGAAGGTATCTGGAATGGCCATCAACTCGTGAGGAGAACCGATGTTGGTTGCCTCAAAACTTGGATTGGAATGAAATCATGCCAGGTTTTATTTTGGTAAGATGTGCTGTTGAGCTTGGAAGCGAGAACGACAAAATAAATTTGCGAGAGTAGGATTCGAATTTTGCAAATGTCGAGATGATAAACTTGCCCTCACTGGTAGTAACAACAATACACTTCGGAAATAACTTACGAAAAAAGGGCCGTGATTGTAGAATGTGACGAACCAGCGGCCTTGAGAGAGTATGTGTGTGTGTGACAGGGAGATGGGGGGGGGTGAGTACATGGGTTTCTTACTTCAGTATAATGGTAGCAACCAAAGTAGGATTAAAGTGGCAACGCGACCATCGTGGATTATGATGCAAAGTCGTGCTCGAAATGTTTGTCTGTCGGGCGCGAATTTTAGTCTCTGGGTTCGCCAGCCACATGCTCGTGTACTTATTGGCTTTACCAATGTCTGTAATCATATTCGAATGAATTTTAGGGGACACACGTGAGCTTATGTTCCATCCAAAAAGTGTTGGTTCAGTACCGTTGGAAGTAGAACAATGAACTACAGTGTCTAAAAAACAAGCTGAAAGTATGAAAACATGTGGGGAAAAATGTGCTGCACCAAGATTGAAGTCACGACTTTGTCTTTCAGGATTTAGCGTCCAGGCTACCGAATTTCTGGACAAACAAGTTCGCGACGAAATAAAACGAAAATTAGAACAAGTTATTGTATGGGAGTGCCAAAGGGACACGTTAGAATCTAATCCGAGGATGTTGTCTGCTGAATATTTTACGGACGAAACGAGTGCCAGATTCAGCATGATTGTCAGGAAGCGCCGGAGTCAGGTTCTGAATAGAATTGAGTGAAACTCTACAGATTATCGTGAGACCACGAGGCCAAATTGCGGAATCCTTCTTTGCAAGACCGGAAAGTATCACACAGGATCAACAAAGGAGGATTTGGAGAGTACAGTGATGAACATAATGAGGAGTCATGGACTGTGTAGGGTCTGCGACAGTCTGAGTTTGCGGATATGTAAGGATAGCTGCCTTCGTTTACCAAGACAGGAAAATAGTTGAAAAGCAACGGCAGTTGGGGCTCATATTGGTTTCTAAGTTTATTAGATGCAGCTTTAAAAAGGGTACTATCATTAACAGTTAGGCTGACCACGGAAGCTAATGATCGAGAAAGGGTAAACGTACACTCTGATCACGTGGATGGGTGCACATTATGAACATAGTTCGTGGAGAAGTGTAACGTTTGACCAGTTTTTCTAGGTGTTATATATATATGCATATATACATATATCAACCTATGTACTAATCTTGTGCCATCGAACTCACGGAGAATAAACGAAAATAATGTGCGAGAAAAAGAAAAAAAGATATTTATGTAGAATTCGTCGCACACGTTAGTTGTTCCAGACTTCTGCACATTATCGACTCTGCCGTGGTCCGCGGTTTCTTTGTGGACTGTTGTACTACTCGATCGGCCGGTCTCTTTTATTCGAGGATGCACCTGTGGACTGTGCGCAGACAAGTGTAATCTGTAAACGAGCAGATGTGCTCCAGACAAACCATTTGATCGGTTCGCACTCATCTAAGAAATCTCGTTGAGTCAGTAGTACAGGACCAAGGGGTGGTGGTCTTAGATCGTGGGCCACACTCGCCACGTGACAGTGCCACTAACGGATTATTATGGTATTTCTTAGGGAGGATGTTTGCCATGCAAAGACCCACCCCGCCCTCGACACTCGATGTTTGTCCGCAACCGCCTGTTCAGTGAGCCTGGGTCCATCTTATTCACGGTCAACCACCTGAGTGGCAGCCGTTTCCTTATCTACAAAAGCTGCCCTGATTCCCGACTGGAACTCGACCAGCATCTAAGATACATTTGTCCGACTTGTAAGCCCACTGAAAAGAGCTTTTGTTGGTAACCATGTGTGATGGGAATTGTCTGAGTGTAGCCTTTCAGTAACTTTCGGAGCAATGAGGGTAAGGGGTATTGGATTGCAAAATTACGCTCCAAACGGGAATGACAATGTGAAGCCTCCAAAAGACGAGGATGGTACGGAAATTGAGAGACTGATTCACAATGATAGTCATGATTTCGAAAAAAAAATAGCTGGCCTCGTATTTCCGTAGCGCAAAAGGAAGGGTATCCTATCCGGCTGCAGATGGTTTTGTGCTGCGCTGAATTTTAAACATGTCCTATTGAATGGCCCCGGCAAACTGGATTCGAATGGATATACAAAGCGAATCTTTTTGTGGGTGAACTTAAATGGCATTAGCACCGACCCAACGAATCTGGTGTGTCGGGACCAAGGAAGTTTGAAGTTTTTCTATGGAATTTCGCTGTAATCGCCTCTGAGGAGTGGCCTAGATAACATGCTATCAACATGCCTGGTTAATGCTTCGACCAAGCAGGAATAGCACGTTACAACATCTAAATGTCATGAGCCTTGTACGCTTACTTCTCGGCCCCAAGCAACATAGTCGAATCGAGGAGGCAGAGTCTGCTGTTGCACAACATGTTCGTTTCTACAGGGTAGCACAAGTCAGAGATAACATTCAAATTGCCTACCGAACAAGTCAGTCCAGTTGAAGATTGATGGATAAAGCAGAGTTTTTTGGAGAGAAATGTGGCGCTGATGAACCTCTCCCCGGACGAAAGTTTGTCTGTTTTGGATTGCACAGGTAAGGTCGTGGGGGGGGGGAGATATGCGTAAATGTTTGACTCTCGATTTTAGATGATAGTGATCACCGGTGGGGACTGGGGACTTGTATGAGAACTAAAAAGAGCCCAGCATAGTTGGTTATTATTGTTAACAACTGAGTTTTCGCTCTTTCTGGGTGGACTGACGAAGATCTGATAAACCGAAATGTGTAAGCGGACAAATGCGATCATGATTAAAATCGCCAACTATCATTTGGAATTTGCCATCGAGTAAAGAAACAAGAAATGGTATGCATGAGCTTACAAACAAAGTGACGGGTGTACAAGTCCACAAGTGTTACACTCCTATAGTCGCAAGAAGGGAAACGTGTAATTCACAGGTTTGTTGCGCAGTCGAACAAGTCCCAACTACTAGACCTTGCTCGGCCGTCCTTTTCCAAATCACCTTCAGGCTAGATCTGTGTTCTGACCATCAGAGTATTCCCGAGCCGATTTTACCGTGTTTCGAACACTCATGTTCTCGTTTTCTTGGGCTTTCTTCTACCTGTGTGTCATCCGACTGCCCCAAGTGACAACTTGAACTGTCACTCTCAGGTGAGACTAGTCGCGCTGTTTATCTGATTTCTGGTTCTACTAAGTCCGTTTGTTGCTAACGCGGTCTTTGTTTATTGGGGGATTGCTTTTGACATAGCTGTTGTTGTTGTTGTTGTTGCTTCTTCGAGCGACTGCTTCTGATTTGTTCTCGTCGCGGGCTCGACTACCCTCACCGCTACGCTATGACCAGACTGTCTAGAGTAATACTGGTGTTTAATTAGTCGGCACTACCATCAGGCCACGTTGATGCTATACACAGATAGGTCGCGTCCGTGTGTTTTTCTTCCATACGATTTGCTGTTCTCTCGATAGAACTCAAATCGGCCATGTTACAAGCCGTCCGCATTGCGGTTTTATCAAGACCCATGGACGCAAACCACGCAGGTGTTAAGATGAAATATGACCTGTGAACATGCGTTAGGTCTGAGTTTTCTGTAAATATCGGCGGAATGTGGGCGCTGGCCAACGAAGGTATTGTCATCTTCTCAGTAGCATGTTTTGCATACAGATGGATGAATGAAATTTCCCCGGAAGCATACGACCGGTTTCGCGATTATTACTGCTCTTCAGGTATGCGTACCCGGTATTTTTCTGTCCAATCATTGGGCACAACGAAAATCCCCACGAGCCACCATATGATTTCTAGATGGGGTTATCATCCATTCACGCTCCTAACGATTCATATTGCTTATAGTTATGCAGGTACGAACAGTCTGCGAGGTAGCGCTTTTTCGCCTCTTAATCTAGCTAAATTTGCGTGATTTTGTAAGTCCACAAATGGTCCGAGGTTCGAACAATACACACCGATTCTTCAAATGAATAATACAACTGCGTGAATATAAACGTCTTTTTTCCGACGTGATATCAAATATCCATATTGGTGTTGATTGAGAGAAGACGTAACTCAGCCAGTCGAAGGATACACTATACGACTGTAGCCATTAAAGAAGGTGGTGACTGCGGAGTAGTTCATGGCGGCAATCAACCAAAACACACGAGCAGAACAAATGACATTGAGGTCTGGGCGAGGGGCAACCAGCTTCCGCATAGCAGTGCTTGGAAAAGACAGGGGTGAATCATTGTTTATTAGACTTCTTACGAGGCCAACCTACGGTTAGCATTCCGCGCATCCCACGAAACCAGACAGACAATACTCACAGGAATCAGCTAGTGACCAGCACCGAGAATACAGACCGATCAACCAGGTTTGACATCCTGGCCTTGGGATTTGACGACTGTGGGCACACGAAATGAGGCGTCGACTGACGATGTTAGCCAATCGAGAGAAAAAGAGATGACTGAAAAACCAGCTGAGCATAGGTTTCGGTTAGACATGCTTGTATTCTGCACAAAATGACCGACAAAAGTGCAGGATCCTCTCATCGTTCCAAAAACTGTTCTGTTAAGCCTCCTAAGAAATCCAAATCTGTCCAAGGGGACCGGATACACAATGTACTTTGAAGTAGTTGGAACAGAAAAAATGAAACGGTGTGACAAATATACGAGATCCTCTTATCTCAGACCACACAGTTGCCCCGCTCAAGCCTTGTGTAACAACTAGTTTTTTTCTCGTAGACTTCAAAAGTCTCCTCGTCCTACTTCTCGTAAGATCCAAGACTTTCTTATGGCCGATAATTGTTCATTCTCTTCTCGAATAGGTGCCAGTTCACTTTCTGACTGGTAAGTCGTGAGAATTCTGTGTTTCACGACGAGGATGTGTGTTCCGAATTTCTCCAATCGAATAGTGATCTGGTTTAGAAGCTATCCGTTGCAACAACATATTCAACATATTCAATATTTATGTACTCTTCCATTAATGGATAACAAATTTTAAAGTTGGACTACAGAACCATGTTGTAACCTACTGGCCAGTAGTGGGAACAGAAATTTTCGAACGTGCAAACGTTCGTCACGAAATCTTGCCTGCTATCACGTGCAACTAGCTCAACTTCCCCTTGTTGGCAGCCTTCTGTTATCCGCCCCCCCCCTTCCTGAAAAATGATGTACAACGTTATTTCATTGACATAGGAAGTAAAAGATTAAAGATTAAAGATTTGGTCGCAAACTATGAAGCATTCTCGAACCATACGTCATCGAGCTTCAGTTCTTATTCAGTCAGCCGAAGATCTTTTTTCTTCTACATTGACAGCAAAAGTTTCCAATGTCCAATCAATCCACGGGGGACATGTATTATTGTTGGGAGGTGGACGTATTAATCAACGTTCAGTCTATTTGTTTGGGTATTCCGATAACAATGATGATCAATCTGTGGCGTAGATCTAATTGTTACAGTCAGTAACATATTACTTTCTTGCTGTTCCCAACTGGTCAGTCGGACTAAGCATCTGCCACTCCAGAACAGTCGGTTGTAGAAAGCAATTCTCTGTTGTCCGACACGTTATCACATCTAACCTATTAAGACCTTATAGGGTTCTGTGTTGCCTCAAATTTTTCGGTCATGGTTACCAGTAGATCGAAAGCCATGAAGCACATGCCTCAAACATGCCATAAAGTATACTTTATTCTCGATTGTAAACGTGTACTATGATTTTGTAACAAAAAGCGGAGTACTTCAGCGCGAGAGGTAAAAACTAAATTTATGAGGATTTGCAAACAGTGCTTTCATTTAATCTAGTCTACTTTTGTGATGTGAAGGCATATTGTATACCTTGACCAGTCTGACATTTCCACCACGGGACAATTCACACATTTGTTTGTTGCATTTTCCGTCATTTTTTGATGCAGTTCGAAGGTTGTTCAAAACGATACTCTCGACTGGAAAATCTGAAGACGCATCTACGCTCACATACCGGTGAGAAACCGTATCAGTGCGAGATCCCCGGCTGTCACAAAGCCTTCAGTAACGCGTCCGATCGGGCTAAACATCAGAATCGAACACATAGCAATGAGAAACCCTACACGTGCAAAGTGGACGGATGTTCAAAACGTTACACAGATCCGAGTTCGTTGCGTAAACATGTAAAAACGGTTCACGGTGCTGAGGTAATTTTGATGATCAGTTTATTTTTGTGCACATTAACGAGAGCGGAATGCATAAGAGTTTTGAACATGTGCTTTCGGTTTTTTATAGTTGTGTCTCAGTAACAAAACGATTCCGTTTAGTTTCAGGATGTGACCGGCTTCTCAGACAATAAAAGGGCAGTGGTAAATTAATACACAAGTTGTCTACTGCTGGCAGTCGCAGCAGACTAAGAACAACAAAGGAAGTCCGCGTATCTGTGGTCCGTTTGGCTACATCAGTCAACCGTACGAACTCAAATAATCGATCAAGAAATTACAAGTGTGTGTGTGTGTCCGTGTACATTGATCGATCATTGGCCGATCGTGCGACTAACCCAATGACATCAGCTGCTTCATTATTTTTGATCGTTTTTTCTACTTCGTCGCATCTGATCGCTCTACCATTGATGGAATTGATAGATAGCACAGCTATGGAAATCAATAATATGTGAGATATGATTTTGTGCGAGCAGAAATTTCTTGCTTTAAAGTCCAGAACCCACCTTATATATGTAGTTATTGGTATGTACATGTGTGTACATTGTGTCATCCTTCCCCACAAATTCCAATGACCAGAGAACTGAGGATCCCATGACGTTGTTGTTTATTTTGAAGAAGTCCGATTGTCGATCAGGATTTCTATGTGCAAACTTACTCACCTTATTCCAGTCCATTGTGCCATGGTGAGGTGAGAATGGACTAGATTTACGTGGGCGATAAGCAACCGTAATGCTAAATGAAACATACAGTTCTCCTGAATTTAACGGTATGTGCTCTACCAGATTGCTCTGTTGTTTCGAAGTGTGTGCGTTCAGCGAATGTTTTACCGGTTGTTAACGATTTCAATACTCAATTCACCTGTTTCGAGAAAATAGGTAGACCATCTTCTATGTTAGCCCAATCAGACAGGCAACAGTGATCGTCTGATTCACTTGTGACCCGGTTACAAACGGTCTATGGATGTACTTCTGCTACGATAACGCATTAGTGAATCAGTCAGCTGTTCCCGCCTCACGGTTTCGTGGTGTTCCACCCAGTTTGTTCGTATCCTTATCGATCAGCACAGGCGTGGATCAATCGAAGATTCAGCCTTGTTCCCTATTGTCAACTCGTGTCTCGACTTTTTGCATGTTCTCTTGCTTGCTTGCTTACATCTCGACGATGGTCTTACCAGAAATTAGGCGGTCCGTACAACGTAGCTGATTTCGTGGAATAAGCCAGGCGTTTGAAATCTGAACCAATGTCCAGCGTCCTGATTAAAAATGATCATCATAGCAGCCTCGTATGATTTCACCAACCTCGCAGTTTGAAATTGAGCGTGATCAACAGAGTAAATCGCACATGGAAGTGTATCCTTCGTTAGCATTTGTTGAATACAATCAGGGCGTATAACGCCATCAACTTTGTCGACAAAAGTCCTCTTCTATCACTGTTTGGCTGTATATCAATTTCCTCGTACCGGTGTGAAGTGTGCGATTGTGCGATCTATGTGCCTTTGTAATAGTAATGGTATCCCTTCTGAACTAAGGTACTGTTTCGGATTTCAAATTTCTGAGAACATGACACGGCACCTGGAAAAGAATGGATCAGTCGGATCAACGATTTTTTTCTTAAATGCTCTTTTCTGTTGATGACCACTTTTCATGTTGTCGCACAAAACGAATCTCCCCATCTTTCCCGTCACCACAGGTGTATGCTAATAAGAAACACAAAGGTGAAAGTTGGAGTGATCGTCCTTGTGGAGGCAGCGGAGGAGCTGGAGGAGCGTACGGCGGTGCTGCTGGTAGTGGTGGTGGCGGCGGTGGATCCGAGGGATTACGGGGCTATCCTCGAGCACCCGGTCCAGATGACAGGAGACCTGATGGCGGAGGTGGTACCGGTGGTGGTGCTGGACGTGGTCGGATCGGTGCACGCGGAGCTGCCGACTCATTCATCCATTCCCATGGTGGAGTTCAATCCAAGGCTCATGGCTCCGCTCCTTCTCCGGGGGGTGACCGATCATTTGGTTGTGGTGGTCTGCCTAACTATTCGGTCGGTACACATGGCTACGGTTTCAATCCGTGGTCTGGTGGTCGTACAGCCGTCTATCCGTTCGCCGAGTTCGGTCGAGGAAGCCGTTTTAACCAGAACGGCTACTATTCATCTCATCCAGCCTTGCAGCATTCGGCACACAATCCCGGTCTTCTTATCCCCCCATGGAGCTCACATCCTGTGACCCAACGCGATGCAACTACCGAATTGTTAATGATGAGCTCTCCGACTGTCACATACGGATGTCCAGACTATTTGCCATCGGTGAAATATGAGTACACCACACCCATAGCTGCTTATCTCACTGATCCTCGTCCAGCGGACAGTGCAACGGTGGATCCCTCAACTCATCCTGCTTGGTTCATGCAATCAAGACATAACTACACCCTGGATTCCTCCTTTGATATGGCTCATCGCTCCAAAGGAACACTTGTTCATTCCAATCCTTGGCGTAATACAAGAGCTTCGTCCGCCTATCGCAGCAGCCAGTCGACAAGGGAGAATCAGTACACTTTTGAACGACAGACGCGGAGCAGTAGTATGGAAAAACTTCCCAACTGGTCTGGACAAAACCAAAACAATACTTTAAGTGTTGGTGGTGTGCCTAACACTGTTCAAAACGATGGATCTTCGGGATCTGTGCAACCGCAGTCTAAGTGTCACGGGACTCTAACCAGTGGCGAGTGGCAGTCCTTGAATGAACAGCCGGCAAATATCCCTAATTCGATCGCGATGAACGGGGCTCGTGTTCATCCTAATTACGATCGAAATGTTACTTGTCCTCTCGGGACCAGTTGGAATGACTCGTCAAAGGTGAGACGCTTTAGTACGATGCACCGCGTGCAATTTGCCATGTTGTCGTAAACTTATTAACTCCGTACGGTCGTTCATGAACTTAATGTTGCATTTTAAAGAACCTCCTATGAAATGAAAGCCATAGCCCCCGACCTGAAGTGTCCACGTGGATTGGGCGTTTATCACTTCGAAAATAAGAGTTTCGAATCCTTTCATTGATGACAGTGGCAAGTGAAGATTCGCTTTCACAGCATGGGTTGTCACCATGATCATGTGAACAGGCGCTCTATCGCTTCTTATTTCGGAAACCTTGCCACTGATCATCACTAGCATTGATTGAAATTGATGTTTAAGGATCTATTCTATACTGTGTTGATCGGTACAAAACGTCCGCATACAGTTTTGTCCAAGTCATTGGATAATCTTAGATTCAAGGTTTGACTACATCCTTGGTAGATTTGGTCAGTATCTACTGCAGAGTTTCTAAGCCCAAAACTATTATCCTAACCACATCTTCATGGATGTTGACCGTGCAACCAGAGGGTAAAAAACGGATCGATGATGCAGATACAGGTCTAGTTTCGTTTGATTTCAAAACGATACATTCTTCTACTTTGGCCAGCAGTTTAGGAGAAAGTGATGCTGGCTGACGGTTAATGCATTGTGAGACTGGACTTAGGAAGGAGTCTCTCCATGGAGAACTGCTAAGACCAATTTTTCCGGGATTTGACGAGTGAAGTGAAGAGGAAATTGTGCCAATAAGTTCGCGCGTTAAACTTAAACAGTGTGAATGCTGGTCCAAATCTATTTAACCAGAAAGCACTTTTGCTTTCGGATTATCTTGGTTTGACAGCACAAAAATGACTGTTAAAGTAGCACATTAATTGATGATAAATAAGTATTGTTCTCAACCTATTGATTTAACCATTTCTAGAACTTGTTTATTCCAACTATTACCTGGGCGGTTTCATCAACTAACCAACTGGTCTACTGTCAGTTGGCTCGTGACCTTGGTCCAAATTTTCGGACATGACGGAAAACGGTTCATACAGCGATGGATCGACCGATCATCTTACACATGCTACTCCAGATCACCTTCCAATCGGAGTAGAAATTTGGTTCCAGACCACACATTAGTAGACTGGAATTTCCATTTGACGATTCGTTCGAGGGTTGATTGTTGCGAGACATACCCAATCAGAATGCGGGGAAGATTGGAAATTCGGCTGTGCACGTAGTTACCTAAACCCGGGTGGAAATTTTTGAAAATTTCTCTATCAGTTTTTAAAATTTTTTCGTCTCGAAATTGACAGTTCTTCGTGGAAAAATAAATATCGCACTACGTGAGTGGGAAGTTTTCGATTAACTATACAAATCTTTGTGATGGACACAGATCCACTGTCTTCATCTGGCTTGTTGTCATACCTGGTTGATTAGGGATTCCGACTGGGGTAGTTGGATACATCGCCATTTAAACTTACACCCAAATCAAAATTGGTAGTGGTTTCCTCTGAGAAGATAAAGCGCAGTGAATTCCTTTTTTTGTTTAGAGTTTTCTTCGTTTTTCTTTGGTTTATCGCAATCATAGTACAATCGGTTCTAAAATTGCGAATACGGTTCGGAAAGTGCATTTTGAACACTGTTACACCGAATTGATTCATCAAAGCATATCAACGCGCAGCCAACCGCCTAGTGGAGATGTAAGCCGTCGAACTATCCCCCACCGGATCTCGAACGCACGTTGAACGTGATGTGAATGGGACGTAACCTTCAGACCATCTTGAGCAGTTTCCAACGATTCGTCAAACTTTGACACTATCCAATTTAGCACCCTTAATCCAACTCCGGCTTTTGGATGATCACAGGTCATAGTTGAGCATAAAACTGTCGAGTCCTGAGAGGAATGATTTCCCTATTAGGAGTACGATGAGGCGTGCACACACGCTAAAGGAGGTTAGTTATTCGGTAGTCGTAGCTGTTTGAGTTGTTGTACATGTTGGGCTCGAGTTTCGTTTTGATTGCGATTACTGGTTTCTTCATCGAATAATATCCATCTCCTTTTGTACGTAGATATTTAATAACCGGTGTAAAGCAACCGGTTTTGACCACATATCGGTTGAGCGATCCAAAATGTTTGACTGTCTTCCAAGTACTACGGCAATTCATACTGACGACAAGTTTGGGATTATGCGAGAAATAAGGAAACTGTATGTAACTTTGATAAAGAAGCAGTAGGAAAGTACGCGGTTGAAATTTATCTGGATATTCTCATCGCTTCTCGAACTCCGGATTTATTGATATTTAATGTCCAAGAAATTTTGGTACACTGAGAAGTGACTGGTTCAAGTCTGTCGGGGAAAATTCGCGAGTGATTGAGGGGTGAGACTTGCGCATTTTTATTACCCTCAGGGAGCTGTTGCCTGATGCAACAGTAGTGACTTCTAAACTGCAGATTTTACAAAATGATGTGAATCCATTTTCAGCTGTGTTCAGCTTTTCCAGACACAATGTACTGTGCGGTGTTCGTGCTAGTACGATATGGGGTCATTCCCTCGCGGGATGGTGCGCACACCTTAATCCATCTGTCCGTACTCAGCTTCCAGTCCAACTGACTGTTTCTTTGTTCTAGTCACGGAATTTCTTGGGTGGATTATCACATTCTGCGTTTCCACTGTTTGCGGTGGTCAGGTTGATTATTTCTTTGCTATCTCAAAGTGAAACGGTACAAATCCCAGCTTCTCTGGTTGCCTCGTTGAAGGACGGTCGTCCGATATCGCCACTTTTGATCGTTACCACATCGGATCTGTTGCGACCTAGTTCTATGACACACCGTGATCCACAATTACAGCTGAGCGTCTCGTGCGTTTGCGCCCCCTTGAGGTTGTGGGGCATGCTTGTTCCACATCGTTCCTGCCACTGAGCTTTAGAAGAAAAAATTAGTCATGTATAATAAACATTTACCACGCCCTGATCACTGATCTGGATGTCCCATGCATACTGTGATAACCGAGATATTCGCTTTTATACGTTGATGAAACAGCGGTGCAGCAAACCTGATCCCGTTTTCTCTTTTTCGTACGCTCCTTTTTGCGTTGTACATGTGCGCGTTTCATAGGTGCTTTAAACCCAGTCCTAAGTAATGGTCGTGACCCAGGAGTTCCGAATAGCTTCACAGATCGTAAGCGTTTTTTTTTCATCACTCAGATTCAAACAATAGTTTTAAATGCGTACATGCCCCAGCATTTTGGACCGACGTGCCAAACTGTCACTGCGGGATAGAGAACTACCAAATGAATTGCGAAACCCGTCAGTCTAATTTGATAGCTGAGACGTACGTTTGGTTTATCTCACTGGTCACCTGACCTTATCATTGATTGGCCAAGGCATCTCTCCCCCCCGTCCCCCTCGTGTCATTGGTGCGAAACGACACGCCAGTTCGTGGTTTACACGTTCGCAGTAAATCGAAGAACATTTCAAATGTTTGCAACTGAAGTACCGTTATCAAGGTGTTTCCATTGTTCACGTCTCAGCATTACTAGCTCATCAGTTCCATATTGATAAAGAAAATTAGCATGTTCGTGTTTCCGTCATGTTTGAAACTCGAGGGTCGTAGATCAGATTTCGTTACCGGTTCTACATGAACATTCCCGGTGGTTTGGTTAATTTTTACTTCCCCCAAGACACTGTCAGACGGTTCAATGATAACGTGCTGTTATGCAGTTGTTTCTCAACGGTAACTGTTTTTTTGTCCCCAAGTACATACACGATTAAGTGGCAAAAAATGACCGCTGTAACTGGTCGTAAGCTAAGTATTAAGCTATGCCCTTTCTTACTAATAGAAGTGCATATGTATTAATAAACTCCGGATGGATTATCAAACCTCCGAATTCCAACTAGTCCAATGTGTGTGTGTGTGTGTGTGTGTGTGTAAGCCCATCCCGCAAGATTAATTGTGTTAGGCGGATCGATCGTCATCCCCTGGCGCATGTGCCTGTCCCATTGGTATGTGCAACGAGAAGCAACATGTATAAAGCACGGTGAACTTCGGATGGATTTTCATTTTAACGCATTGGATTACCCTGGGGGAAATCTCCAACAAATGAATGCATCGTTTCTAACCGGCTGGTCATTTCTTCAAATTATTTGTCGTCGACATTTTACGGAATATGGAAGAGGAGAATTCAAAGATGATGGATTGAAAGTGGAACAGAATGACACTGAGAATTGTAGGTAGTCGTACTTTAGAAAGAAAAAAAAAACAAGAACATCTCCACCACCATTCTCACTCCAACAAAAACCCAAACCACCGACATGCAACACTTGGGGTGACAACGTGCAGTCATCGATTGGCCGATTCTCCTTTTCGGCATAACTTCAATCTGAGTGGATTAAAACAAACTTAACCCAGATACCTGACTACTTTCTTTGTCCAGTAGTACGAATTTTTGTAACGCAGCATTCACCGTGAACAAGGGGTGTTGGTGAAGCATCTGACTAACACATTTTTTGGATTTTCTGAACACGATTTATCCAGCAAACGGACTACGTGTGAACGCGCCAAAACGTGGATATGTAATAGTGAAAAGGGTATTTAGTTGGGGTTTTAAAGAATTTAACGATAATAAAATAGCAAATGCTAATGGTCTTGACTGTCCACTCTCAGACATATATATATATATATATATAGGGGGTTTTGTAACACGTGTGAAGAATGACGACTGTAGAAAAGACATAGCCCATAGCCTTTGAACCTAAAACACTGAGCGAGAATAAGCAACAGTGACCCGGAAAATAAGAGTACCACGAATACGTACAGTTTGGTATTCATAAATGTGACCTATTAAACTTTCGTGTTGGTCCACTTGCGACTGTAATAATGTCTGATAACTGACTGCCGCTGAACCGGTAGGATAGCCCGTTTGTGAACGAACCAGTGGCTACAATGAGACTCGATCCAAGATTAAACAACGTAAACTCATCATGTTGCCTGTTCAGCCACCGTTGGTCATACAGTGCATACTAACCAAACAGAGATTGTTCTGCTATCTTTTTTGCACATGGGTCCCCGCGGGGTTCCTGACTTCGGTCGTACGCTGTTTCTCGAGCATGGGAAGCACCAATTTTTGTCATTCGCATTTGAGCTAAATTTAGAGCCATTTATGCTTTCGTGGACAAGCACGTTTGCATAGTCTCCTCGAAAACTTCGGGCTTCGTTAATTTTACGCATTGAATTCGAAACTAGTTCAAGCGACTCGTCAAAAGTTCATCAACGGATCGTGAAATTTATCATGCAAGTGGACACTCAGGTCCTTGTCCTTGTAATCCTGGGAAGCCTCAGATTTCTTTGCTTTTGAGAACCTCAGTCCATTTTTGTCCCCACTCAACAAGAGTTGAAAATTTTGCCTACATGCTTTATTCGCGGGAAATTCAAACTTTTATCTGTAAACCTGTCTACCTACCACGTGGCTTTGTTTGGCTGCACTCTTCCACGGCTTCGGAACTGGGTGCTCGTCGTAGCTCAAGGCGTTGAGCCTGGAATCCAGGTTTTACATGTTCCAACTCTCCAGTTGAGGGGATCTACGCATTGACAATGTCACCTAGACTGGCGGTGAAAAGTTTGCCGCCTGAATGCTAGGTTCAGTTTTTTTCGTCCTATTTCGCCTGCCTACCTGGCGGTCCAAACTGAGTTTTCGTAGAATTATAGAACTGCTTGCTTGGTTCAAAAAGTAGTCATCCTCTTGTTATCGTTTTTGTTGGTATACGACCCGGATTACACAATTTCACATTCACATTTGGTTTCGTAACTCTGACCTGTGATTTGATTTGACCTGATTACTCCAATCAACGAGGAGATTCGCATACTAGGTAATGGTGTAACCCACGAAGTTCACGTCACCAGCAGTCTGTTTGCTTCTAGTCTAAACGTCAAACCGACGGCGTTCAAGGGAACACGCTGCTAGAGGTTCGAATCTCAGCTCCGCCAGTCGTTGTGGTGATAGATGGCTGACTTACTGTTTTTAACCGACTCGTTATCACAATTAATCAAGGAAAATCTAATATGCTGCCTACAGAAAGGGATCAAACCGTTAGCAACGAACTGTCTTAGTCTTACTTATCTAATACGATGGAAACTTGAAAAATATATGCACTCAGTCAGTCAATTCATATAATGTGTTTAGTCAACAATCTTTCAGTTCGTCTCCTTGTATTGCTCGTTTTAGTATGGCCATTAATTTGTCAACAAATCGACAATTATCAGTTAACATTACAACTACTAAAAATTAGTTGGAAACTTTCAACGGGTAACCGAGTGCAGGGTTAGTTTGAACCATACGACCAACAGTGACTGAATAGGCAACATGATGAGTTTACAATCTGTTTAAGTTTGATTCAAGTCCCGTCGTTTTATCGATCACCGTCCATTTGGGAAATTTTTCACTGTTTTTGTGCGGCAAAGAATTAGAAAAACATTAGACAAACTGCCGCAAAATTTCGCATACCTATCCAAGAGTCGATTCCCACCCACCCTCCGACAGGCATCCACAATCAGCGTGCGCGTTGCTGATCAGCTACAGCGTGATTCGTCAATTCTGTCATTTTCTTTCACCTATTTATCTCTACCCGGTTGCTGTGCAATCCGATTGATTTCTGTCCGTCTCGTCTAATTGACGCGTCACAATTTATAACCTGTCAATAGGGAGGACAATCAAATCTATTACCGCCATTGAAGAATCATCAATTATGGTATTTGAAATCACCAATCACTGTGCAAATAGCCCACGTCAACCACGTCAGTATAATTCAAGGTTCCTCATTTGCACGGTAGGCCCATTCCAGTCCGTACTGCAAAAATTAGTCATGAATTTTGGCATCAATTGCGAATGATGCATTAATTATTTGGTGATTGGTTTTTTTTGTTGTTGTTCTTGTTGTTGTCAGTGTTTGTGATGCGGTCCCTTTGAGATGGGAGCTTTTTGATGTTGTTTAACTAAAATACTTTTTTCCCCTACTCTTTGTAACCTGTTTTTTGATATGCCGTGTAAAACTGAAAATTTATGGGTGAATCATGCTAGACACTCCATATTTATGCTATCTAGTAAAAACAGATCATGTGCAATTGCCGTTATGTGATGAGCTCCAAATGTATTGATTAACCGATAGTAAAACTGTACTACTTCTTGTGTTTGTCTGCGCGTGTGTTTCCATACCTACAGATTTGTCTGCATGTGTTTGTGTTCGTGTGTCAGAATCACTTGCAATTGAACTAGTTGTTTCAATCAGTTAAATTCGTCATGTTATTTACCTGTTCCATGTGTGCATACTTTGGTACCAGGGTGATCTCTCTCGCTCTCTTTGTGAACATCGCACGCAACGCGTCTCCCGTTGTTGGTCATGCATTCTGAGAGCCTATTCTATTGTCTATCTTGAAGATATCCATGCATTTTCCTATCTCGTTCTCAAGCTCTCATTCAATCGTCTACCGTAACAACTTCATGCACGCCAACTACGAGTCTATCCAGGTTGAAATCTTCAAAATTTTTGTTTCATTTCTGAACGTTTAAACTTGTGCAATCTGTGAACGTACCGGGACTAGTTGAGAAACGTTTTGGGTGGGTGGTTTTGACGAGGGGTAGGAAAACGAATGGATAGATAGATAGATAGATAGATAGATGGATGAATGATAAGTGGATAGATGAGTCCATAAGTAGATGGGACGATTTTGGATTGAATGAAGCAATCTTAGAATTTCTGGATTCATTCATTCATTTACCCTTTGCATTCATCTATCTATTATGATCAAAAATTAGAACATAAATATACTTGCATCACGATTTCATAGCACATGGAGTGAGGTTGGATGGGATGTTGAGTAGTGAGGTAGTTGTATCTCACGTGAGATTTTTCTTTCTTAAAAATGCTTCATTTTCTCATTCTGCGGGGGAAAAAACTTTATTCGAGTACAGTATGAATTTGAAGGTTATTTGAAAAGCGATCAATTTTGGGGCTTACTCGCTGACGCAAGCAGTTGTTTTTCTACTTACTAAGTGACGAGAAGAAAGAAAAACACGTCGATTGTAGTTAGCTTAAATCCAATAATCCTTCGCGTAGCAATTAGCTAGTCAGAACAAAGTTATTATTTGATTTTACCTCTCCGCCGCCTCCAACAATAGCTTGGGTTTATCGACCGATAATTGATGGTTTTTACTGGCCTATTCGCATACGGATGTTGCTTTCATCTTCGTAGCATTTGATATCCATCACAGATTATTCCACGCTATTGGCTCACTTCGATCACCCCCGACAAGGTTCAACTCTCTTCCCCCGGATCCTTCGATCACTTTGGTGGTGGACGGTTCGTTACCACATTTGACCTTTCGAGACTTTTACAGTCACGGTTGTCATTCCTTAGGGCAATGGGCTCTGACGACTAGTCGGTGTACCCTTTCTCTCGGATTTGTGCATCAAGAATCTAATAAAAAGAAACATCCACGTTCAGGATAGCTGATTTATATCCAACTGCTCTATTACCTCGGTTGGTCTATAAAGACCTCGTGTTGGTTATCCAGTCGACTTTTTGCAGGCATTCGGATATATCCTTTCCGTTTTGTTCGTGCAAAGCCGTGCAACAAAGGAATGGAAGCGTGGTGGCGTCGGTTTCGTCCTCGGTATCTAGTTGGATTAGATCGTATACACAAACGTGACAGATATACATGCCATTAATACAATATGTTAATGCAATGGGAACACAGCGCTTGGTATGAAAACGATCGTCGTTCACCTCCTTCGCATTTCGCACCAATTGGATTCAAACAGAGTAACTCGATGTGATCAGTTTCGTTTGTTCCTGTTTAGCTGTACAAAACAGTACGCACAATTTCGGATTAGCGAATGTGTCAAATGAAATTCTGATCTGGCTCGTTTCTGGCTGAATTGAGTTGATATGTAGACGAGCCATTCCTGTCGCCAGCTGGACTCTTTTGTTTGTGGTTGATATTCTTTTTCGAGATAATTATGATTCATGATCGAATGCACAATCAAGGAGCTAATTAAAACAATCAAACTGTAAATGATTAACAGTAATTTACTGCATACATCTGATCTGTATGCATACAAGCCAATGACTACCAATAGAAATTGAGGCTAACAGAGACAAGATCCGACTAACACACAAAAAACCAATAAGAGTAAAAGGTCATCTGTGAATGACCTGCTAATGATGGTTATGATCAAGGTATTGATCATGAATGAATAAATCCATGCCGTGTCCAGTACCAGTTTAATAAGTTGGTCAGCTTGAGTGATCTTCAGTGAAAATTATCTGCGAGGGGATGTCACATTGACTTAAACCGCCCCTGAGTCAGGTCGAACCGTTTTATTGTTATTGAGGATCGTGCGCTGCTTGAACGTGATTGGTAACTTGCGATCGATAAACAGGAGCGTATTCAGTCTGGTCCTGCCAAATCTCCTACGCGTTCCGGCAGCACAGTCAGAATGAGACGGCATCATCCCATTGGCCACTAGCCAAGTTGCAACTGGACGGTAAGAGCACGGACTGCCAATTAGAGTGAACTATACGGTAGCTTGCGACAGCTCATCCTCATGAAGCCAGATCAAAAGCCAATAAACTAGGCCGATCAACTGGCCGGTGACTCGGAAAACCGTTCAATTTGTATAGTAACCAATTCAATAACCAATAACCTTACACCAACGTACTGTGGTTTGGGTCGCTACCTCATAACAACATCTGCTCAAATAGAAAGATGACTGTGAAATAATGAAGATCGATGGTAAAATAGTGGGTTGGGGAACCACACAGAAGAAGAATGGTTTTGAATGCAAGAACGTCACGGACTGCGGCACCGAACCTCCATATCATCTGTTGTCTATAGTTATCGGTTAGGTGGAGGTATGTGCGTGTAACGTAACTGTAGCGCAACTGTACTTTCGCGAGCCAGTCCACTGTTAAAAAATGTCGTACTTTTTTCCCCATGTCATCGACTGACCACTAACCATGCAGGCGCAAATATGCAAGCATTTATTGCATAAGCACGCGTTTTAATTAAAAAAAGGACAATATGTGCTGGTCTCAATAAGTTGCACTTGCTAGAATTAGTGGAAACAGACAATACCGACCTCGGGGTAGTATCGATTGGGGATCTGCGTATTAATGCCAACATAGACAATGTGCAATCTTGCAATGTATGTATGTATATAGAAATTGCAAGTAGTATCTAGGTGATACATGTATATATATACATATAATATTAATTATAAATAAGAGGCCAATGGAGATTATTGTCAATTAGATCGAACCTTTTCCCAATTATTCTCCAGCTTATCTATTTTCGGTGACAGTTGGGAATCGGCATTATGTTGCCTTTTAACTTCGACTAGCCTACTAATTTGTTTATGGCATCAACACTATCCGTGATTGTTAAATTCCGATAAGCTTTGATTTGTCCGGCCTCAAAATTGTACGACATCGTCTGTTCAGGACCACCTACCGTGAATAACATGTAAGGAATAGTGTACACGTGCGACATGTAATTCCGTTTATTCACGTACCAAACACTGGGTAAACTTATTCGCGAACGAGACCCAATTAAGTCCACTATCGAATGCAGCAGCCACAATGGTCGACAATGGACTTCCGAATTCGTTACGTGTATGTGCATGTGTGTGTGTGTGCGCGCGCGCGCGAGCCTCATGGTTGCGGAACAGTATCATATAGCCCTTTTGAACAAGTCCGTTGAGCTCTGTTTCTTCTCGCCTCTTGATCTTGTTTATATGGTATAACAACGGGCACATACACACACTTGGTATTCCATGGTGCCACCCAAATACCGTTGAAATTTATACTCCTCTTTGATTATAAACGTCATCCACCAAATCGGTGTAAGTTTCGTCTCACGGGCGGGCGCCAGATCTACTTTCTTCCTGTGTGCCGGGAGTGGGTGGACAGGACGGATTACGACGAGAAATGCCCCCTCCCCCCACGAGTCTCGTGAATACTTTGCGCATGCAGCTTCCTGGAGTTGGGTTCTTTTCATCCAACTTTTCGGTGGGACTCGAACGATTATCGACTTCGACAAGTCATAGACCCTGGATACCTTGGACTTCTCGAACCATGCCTCCGCTGGTCGGGATTTTTTGTTTATTCGTCCGGTTAATTGGCCGCGGCTCCTTCTCTCATGCTGTTGGTGTTACTGGTGCTCCCGTTGTTGTTCTTATTCTTGTTGTTGTTATCATTGGAAAATCCGCTTTGTTCTTCGTATAGTTTTAACATGATGAGTAAGCCATTGGTCATGTATGACATTTATTAATTCCAACGAGATCCATGATAGTTTTTATAACTAAATCCATTTTGAAACAGTTCATCGTACAATGTCAGTAATCAGATGACGGTCAAAATTATAGGTGGACATGTTTACATTTTTGGGGCGATCGAGTCCCCTGGACTGTTTGTCTGTGCACGCATCAGAACTGCATGATATATACGAGTGTATCAGAACTGGGTCTGGTCATGACGCAGTTTTCCATCCAAACCTTGGTGACGCATGTGTGATGTGGTCGTCAGTGCGTGTCCGCGACCGCAGACACGTGGACCCTTTTATGTACCGAGCTTTTGCGGTCATGGTCTGTCGTGCGCTAGGGCTGGCAAATACGGATCAGGTGACAGTGAGTCGCGAGCAGCCGAAACGGCGATACAATCCGTATTTCTTGTCCATCACAAATATTTGCAAATTCACAGATCGACTATCATTATCAGGACAAATGAAATAGCCGTACGGAATGCGTCAAGATAAAGAAAATGATCTGTGAACGAAATCGAAAGGCAGCGGGTCTTTTTCCGGTATGGGAGGTGTTCCAATTGGAGTTAATATGTAGTTAACCTCAGAAAACTTTAATGAGAGGTTCCCTTTTTTCTGGTAATCATCTATGGATCGAAGATGAAGGTAACTGGTGTGAGTAGGCGTTTGTTTAAACGGCCGGTCGCCTGATACACAGGAAGGGGTCTGTTGATTTTGTCGAAAAAAATCCACGATTGCCTCGGAATTATCTTACAAAAAATAGTAGAAATTACAAAGGATGTGACCCTCATTTCTACACTTTAAGAATAATGAATCTTGCTGGAAGAATGAAGACAAAAGTATGCTATTTCGTCTTCCCGATATGCAGATTAGGGCGGTCTACAGCCTTGGCTCAACCATCGCCTTTCGAATTTCCGCGCCTTCGGAAAATTCGACCATACCTACAATAACCTCAATTTTTACCAGATAGGCTGAACTGTAGTCACAACGATCGTTAATGAGCCCAAAAATTGAGTTGATCTCGTTATAAGTGAAGTTCTGTCCGGTTGGCTTAAGGACAAAGGTGTTCAACCCATTATCATCCTTCCCGGGTCCGCGTCTCAATTTGAGGTGGTGGATATGTGGACTGCTGATGATTCCTAACAAGGATTAAACAGCTGTACAGCAATTCCATGGTTTCTTAGTGGTTAGTGAGACGTTGATACTACACGATGAGTCGTTTGAAGATAAAGTGAGTTCAGCTGGGGATTTTCTTTCCTCTCCTATCCTGGCGCATCCCATACTTCCTAGTCAGTAGTCTTGAGGTCTCTAAAACTGTTACATCTGTATCTTTATTGCTGATAGCGTTACCGATATTTTGATTGTAGAACAAAGAACAACGGATTGGGTTAAACGCCATTTACTTTGATCAAAATTCGAAGCAGCAGGTCGTTGATCGGAAATTCACCCGGCTATCGCCGGAATACCTTGTGAGGATGTATTGAACGCATACGTACAGACGTTCATATGTCAGCGGTGAAGAGATGCCTTGGTTTCGTTTGTGCGCCAAAGTTGGGCTGAAGTAGGAAAAAATTTAAGCTGACCTCCCATGTGATTCACCGTGTCATCCTTAAATGGACTAATTATCCATGCACATGCCTTAAGATTTAGATGCCGTTCTAGCCAACACAGTGTGGACTGCAGACCTTCGGCGGTTCACTCGTATTGCAATTCACCTATTACGTAATCCAGTGCTCCGATGGGCCGACAGAAATCATCTGGAGCGGGGAATCATACTGATGCACACATATGATGGAAATTTTTTCCAAACAAAAAACTTACTGAAGGCAAATTTGCAAAGTGATTTTCCTTTAGTAAGTTTGCAAGATCGGAGGAAATTTCTGGAGCCCTCGAATAGCGACTTATTTTACTTTTATCAGTACCAAATGATGTAAGGAGTGTATCGAAAATCGATGCGCCATGTATTGGTTTTAATTGTGAATGATATAATGCTAATAACACAGCGTTGTTGGCAGATGTAATGCGCCAACGTTTCGACTGCCGTGGGTAGTCTTTCTCAAGGCAAGTTTGATTGTAAAACCCACGGTAGTCGAAACGTTTGCGCATTACATCTCCCAACAACGCTGTTATTGACATTCATTCATTCACAATTATTTTATTTTCCCTAAACAAAATTCAAATTGTTCGGTTAAATAGCTTGTGCTACGAAATGTCAATGGTGCTGATGACATAACAAAGGCAGAGTGCCATGGCTTGTTTACCACTGTCCAGACTCCTTTTTAGTTCACTAGTTTAACGGGTGGTCCACGGTCGGAACCTGCGACTCTGACAGCCGGCTCTATCCATCTATGCGGTCAGAGTAGTCCTATGCCTTGTTTTTGTTTTCTTGTGTGTGTGTGTGTGTGTGCTTGTGACGTTTTATTCTGAGCCTACTCGCAGCATATGCCCACTCCATCTCGGTTGCCATGGTGCCCAAGAAAACCATGGCATGTGCAGACACATATATATATATATATATATGTATATGTATATATATGCACAGGCTATGCACGTGCACAGGAAGTCATTGTTATTTCAACTGTGCTCTGCGACTGATCTACCAGTTTTGGACAACTGTAGACAGACAAAGAATCAGCCAAGTATATCCACCAAATGCGGTTGGCAATACCACAAAGACAAGCAACCATAGGAAATAGTTCCGTAACTATCTAAAATTCAATACTCTTCGTCTGTTGCCATAGTGATTATAAAACATCACACACGGATTTCAGACCTCCATGAACTTGTGTTTCCGTCTCAGATCTAAATCCAACCTGAAATTCCCACATATTTTAGTTGCGTTATGAATGTACATTTGAAGCGATGCTTAAAACCACTTTCATACGGAAATGAAATGTCACCTCGCATACAACTTGTTCGCGATTTGGGGTTGGAATTTCCTAGTCCAGTTGTGAACGCAGAACCTACTTGCATTCACACGTGTCCAGAAGTTGACTAAACGAGGCGTGTTTTACGACATTGGATCTGCACGTGTATTTCGCATCCGATAGCTGGGTTGAACAAATTAAACTGAGCTTTTCCCCTTGATGATCACATGTTCTTTGTAATTTGTCTTTTCTTTCAAAAAACAGGCTTTGAACAGTAACCTCGTCTTACGAGTACCACCACCGATCCAATCCCAATCGCCAGAAAACAATGGCAATTTCTGTCCTAATTGGTTCAACTTAAACACAAGTGGTGTCCCGACGCGGCAGACTTTGAAACAGGAGCATTCTATGCCGCAACCGCTGTCGTGGTCCACTGAACAAAACGAAAGACAGCAGGCCGCAATCACTCAAGCCGCTACGGACACAGGCCGCGGGGAACCAACAAGACCGGACAATCCGGCCCGGTTCTGGCGGAGCGAATCCAATCAAGCTGTGCATCCGCAGCTATCCAAGTCCGGACATCTGCGATCACGGTCGCAACAACAAGAGGTCACGATGACAAACAATTTCGAGGATGAATTCAAGCCTAACTTAGATTATTCCACATCCAGCACGGGGGTGCTACAAACCACAGAGACTGGCCAGTTGAATCCAGTTGTTTCTCCGAACGGTAGGAAATTGTTTTCATCTTTTCCAGGCGTTATTCGCCGTATCGTATGGCGGAATTCGAAATTCGATTTAACACTTAAATCGTTGCGTTTCCAACTACGAGATATTTCGTTTCGAAAAATCCGATCCATTGTATTCGCGTACTAAATTAGCCTACCCTAAGATTACTCCATGGTTCTTTCTCATCAGACTAGAATGCCTTGCTTGCCGATACAAAATTTGACGGGATGTTTTTCAGTCCACATGTGAAGTAATAAGACTTCGAAAAAGTGTATTTTCAGAGTTTTGAATAATGCCTGTCATTTCCTTCCATGATGACCTTTGGAGCTTTTCGTTCTGTCTGGAGAGTGGGACTAGAATTTCAGGCGAAACAATTGTCCGATTTTTGGTCTTTTGCAATCCTGGCGTGTAAAATTCCGACTTATTATTAGCGCTACTGTTAGATTTGCGAGTAGGTGAACGCTGTTTCCACATTTAACCAATTCACCCGCAGACCATCCATTTCACGGCTTCGTGCTCAGTCATATGTTCCCAGTCCTACACGAGCAACAGAAAACCGCTCCATTTATATCTTTTAGATAAACAATGAAAAAAACGAGTGCTTATACCACCACCGCCACCACCACTACAGTATGTTGGGAGTGTCGAGTGGCAAAATACAAACCAAAGATGAATGTGTTGGAGGTGTTACCGCAACACATTGGCATTAGAATGGGATGAGGACATTAATTTTATTTCTAGTCATAGCTCATACAATCAATTGGTACTTCATCCTATCGGAGTAGCTTATCGCTCGGGGGAACGAACGAGGCTGGGTTGATTAAACAATGAAATAAAGTGGGTTATGGATTATCCTTCCATGCTTTGTTGCGAAAATGGCCGATAGTCGGAAACACAAGTATACAGATTCCTATTGTCTGAGTACGGCAGATACCGTGTTTGTGCTCCACCGAGTGTATTGTTCGGGTACTTATGATTTATAAACTTTGAAATCTGGCACTACTGGTTAGTGTATTGTTTTGTAAGGCCATCTCTTGTGGCACCTCCACTGTTTGCAGTTTTAAATCGACAACACTTGTTACAATTCCCAAATAATCGGCCACAAGAGAATTATTTGCGCGGTCACGGATGAGGTCGCAACATTCCGACTAGTTCTTTTCCACCTTGCTATTACCGGATTGAGTGCTGATAGCACGGCAGCCCTGCTAAATTTGGCCGACTGTCATGACGTGTACAAACGCAACTTTCTCACTTGCTACATACACAAAACGACTGCATTCAGGCATTGTCAAGCAGCCACTTATCATTCAACCAACTGACGTTCATTTAAGAGTCCAGTCTATTCTCTTTAGAAGGGTTGCTTGGAGGTTGTGTTTCACATCAGCCTAGAGACACGTAGTGACAAAATATACAAATATTTGAAACCAACCTATTTTTACCTTTCGTGATCAATAAGCCGCTTCATTCACGTGATCTATACACTTGCTGGTCTCGCATTCCTCATGCAGATAGATTTTCGAATGCTTGAGTGATTGCGGTTCAATCGCGCTTAAGCTTTTAGCTCCTCGAATGGTAGAAGTTCGAGTCTCCTGCCAACAGCCATCTTCGTGATGGACGAGAGTTCGCTGTCACCTAATTCCGGACCACACTTGGCTTGCTAAAAACTTACTTTTTCAGGGTACCCTTCTTCCCCCACAGTGTGGACTGGGTGGTAGAAGCTATAGACGGATGACCGTTCCACATCAATAATGCTCTACGGTGTCAGTAATAAAGCCCACTCACATTGACCATCAGTGACCGGATGGTTGGTCTGCACACGTGGAATTCAGTGTTGTGATTTTCGATTATCCTTTGCAGTACCCTACACTACTGAGACCGTTTTGTGTTCCTCTTTCATTGGAATCATGTGAGAGCAGGCTAACGTAACTGAGAGGAAGTCCCTCTGATTTACACTAGCTTTTCTCCTTGGTCACCACTATTTGGTGTGGTGATTCCTCTTTGCATTTCATCGCTGTGTTATCAGTATTGACGATAAGTATAACTTTAAAACTGCTTATGACGAGCTCTGTCACTAATAGATAATAACAAATGACTTCAAATTCCATTATTTATATACAGTTCCAGAAGCCTGGGAGAAGGGCAGTGCAACTGCTTCGTCTGGGATCAGTTCAGCAATGGCGACAGCGACAAACTCACAAGTTGGTGCGCCACATCAAGCGGCTTCGCCAGCAGAACAAATGATCAGTCGAAACCCCCCACAATTTACTCCGTGTCATGAGAATGTGGCACCCAAACTGTCGGACATCCCTGCTGCGGCTAACAGAAACCCTTCAAGTCAGTTGGTTGTGCCTGCTGAAAATCTACAGACTACCGTTTCAGTGGCATCTCGTCCCGAACAGACTGCGGATCGATCCGGCGAGACTGTTCTCCCAGCAAATAATAGCAAACTAATCAGTGCAATACCGACATCCACGTCTATTCCCGTACTTGCAGCCTGCCCGACTGCAACCGAATTGGAACGCTTGTCAGCCACAAGTTCTCAGGTCAGCAGTGGTGTCGGATCAATGAGCTCCTCGAACGCCGGGAGTGGATGCGGTAATCGTACGGTAGATTCGAATGAGAGTGGAACAAGCCACGAGTCTATGAAGCCCATCAAAGCGAAAATGGCACTTTGGGAAAATCAAAACTGTCGGACACAGTCCGATTCTGTCCGACCTGTGCAACAGCCGGGCTTATACCGCAATGGACCCGTGTACAATAGTCCAGATGGATTCTGTTCTGATCGAGCACATGGAATAATGTCCCAGTACATACCTCCAGCTCATACGGCGGTTAATTATCCTAATTGGTCCCCGTGGTTTCGTGGCTCGCAGTCGGACGACCATACTTTACGCACACCTCCATCAGCTGAAGTTGCTGGAACGTGGAACGTTGATTCCAATTCAGCACGATTTTCTCACTTCAGTTCGTCATCGTGCGGTTGGACTGGCCAGCAAATGCCAGCCACAGAAATCTGTAACCGAACAGCCGGTGATGGTAGTTGTGCTGCATTGCGTTCCGGATCGATGACAAGTGAGTCTGACAAGAACTCCCTATGTAACAGACCTCATTCCTGTCTGAACGAGGCAGGTCACACACAACTGGCGGGATTGGGGCAACAAAATCAGTCACAGCGCCATGCCATCTGGGATTCGGGTCAACTTTCTGTTTTTGGACGTGGCCTGGCTGCCAGTTCTGATATTGTACACAATGCACAGCAATGTACAGGATCAAATTACATGAAAGCCGATTCAGCTAGTAGATCACACTCGTTGACACTTTCGTCCAATGTTAGTGGAGCGTTGCAAACGAGGTCGAATCCGGAATCGGTTTGTAGCCATTATGACCAGATATATGGACAAGGCCAGGTACCGGATAGTATGTGCGCCCAAGGATCGTCTAATCCAACCACTGAGTCGAGGCCGTTGAACTCAGTAAACTCTTGTGGTCCAATGGTTCAGGGGATGAATCCGATTAACCAAAATCCAGTTCCGGTACAACCTAATTGTCCCGGAAGTGATAATAATAATAACAATAATAGTAATAATAATACTAATGTCAATAATCAAACCTCTGTACTCTCACGACCGCCCCAGTTCAACGACCGTAGCAGAGCTATGTTGGAAAACTATTTTGTCTCTGCCTCGTACCCGGTCATCCCGTATCATCAGTCCGCAAGATTTACCAACACATCCTACCCGCACCCATTCGGAGCCGGTGATTTCCCCACTCATGGAGAGTACGATCGCGGCCCGACCACAACCACCACTTTGTCCTCTGTACCGGGATATGGATCATTTAATGCCACAGATGCACACTTTTCCTTTCCACCGCATCATTCTTTGTACAGTCCTGCACTCCAGTCCATTTTTGAAGAGGTTCCACCTGACAGCCACATGCCCACGCCAGCCGGTTGTGATAGTCTTAGTGGGAATCTCGTCGTGTGTAACATGCCCTCTATAGATACGGATAGTCTGACTTTCGGTTCGTATACTTGAATCGACCAGCCAGTTAATCTGCTCTTCATAGAACACAAACACGCGCCCAACCCTGAAAATGAACTGTGTACCTGGTTCCTTCTCAATATGGAGCTGGTTGAACTCGTAGCAGCACGTCAGCTGTGGCCGAATACCTGATTCATTTCCATTCTTTCTGATCTGCACAGCCTAGTCACCGGATGCGCTCATGGTTTTTGTGTCTGTGAGGCATTTTTGGTCGAGTATCCAACCGAGTGATAATTTAGCCAATGAGAAAATTTCCGACACACGATTCGTACTACCTGTGTCTTACACATTTCAACATCACAGCCAGATGGTCGTTTGTATTCATACCCATTCATTCATTCATTCGTTTACTCACTCACTTACTTGATTAACCATTCACATGTAGTCACAGACGCGTGTGGATTTGGTCATTGTGACCTAGGTCGATGCAACGGGACTGTGTTAACCATCTACTTCCAAGACTACTGATCTTTCAAATGAACAAACAGCAAACCAATCAGGCGATTGTTCTCCCACCACTCGCCCCACATGTTCTTAAAGAGACTACTTAATTCCGTAATGATTTAACACTATCTGCTTCCTTTTGACATTCATAGCACACATATGCACATGCAGAGAACAGCGCCCTCCCACACCCTGTTCACGTACACAGGCGCACAGGATATGTCCACGAAGCGCCGTCTCATTCGGGAAATGAGATAACAAACTTGCTCCGTCCCCATTGAAAACCACCTACCCGACATATTACTTCCTCTTTTCCCCATTGTTCGCCCCCAATACTTTGACCCATTCTTCCCGTTTTGCGAGATTTTCGTGCATTTTCGGAACGTGTCTGTCCCCATCCATTCACCCTTTTCTGAATAATTACTTCCTCTTTTGTTTTTATTAGCGTGCACTTTCAAATGGAACATACATAAATACTGTATTTGGTTATATGTGTATCGATGTACACGAACGACATAAACAAAATAGTGCAATCATTCCCCCACCAGCTCCGTTGTGGTTCTGCGTTCGAGACCAGTGAACAACAAATAATATCATTTCCTAACCCCCCCCCCTAAGACTTGTTCTCCTCTTCCAGTTTCTTTCTGTCCTATTCGATCAGGTTTTGTTATTGAAGATCCGATCACCTCTTCCTTACCCCATCTTCGGCCACTCCGCACACACACACACACACACACACACACCGAAAGATCCAATCGCCTTTCCGAATCGATTCTCACCTTGGTACATAAATCGGTCATTCATTTTAGGGGAACGTGAAAGAAGCAATTCGATTTCAGCCTTTCGCCTCAAGACAGCTGTCTAATCCATGATATCAATGGCTACCATGGAGAATACCATTATTACTATTACTACTGCAATCGATAAATTACAACACGGGTACACACATACACAGTTACACACACGAAGTCCAAGGCGAGGGGAAAATTGCGATAGAGGACTTGTCCGTTTTTATACATATAAATATATTTAATTATTCGATTGGCGCGCATTTCGGTTATTTTACCAGCGGTGACTCATCAGCAACAATTCCCCGTGTCCAGAAAATTTGCGGTTGTGTTTCCGTGTTTATATAAATATAAATATATATATACATATATATGCATATATACATATGACTATGTATCTCGTCCTCCGCACTCTAGTGTGCGTGGGTCACGAGAATGTAAACGGTGTTTCTCATTTTCGATTCTTTCTCTCTTCCTCGCTCTCCCTCTCTCTCTCTCTTCTCTTTCACACTCTGTCCGTTCATATTGCTCTTCGTTTTTCTAATGCCCTCTGGATCATCGCTCACTTTCGTCAGACGAAAGCGCCATTTTACACTTGGGACGTCTAAAGGATTTATGTTTTACTTCTGTTTAGTGAATGTGTGCAATATCACAGACAGACAGGCAGACAGACACACACATATACACACACACGGGCATAAACATGCACGCACACACACACACATACACATACACGTGTTAATCGTACACTTGTCATGATCTGAATTGTAAAAAAGCATCAATAAACGAAGACCAGGAAAATTGATAGTGACTGCATCTGAAACGTGTTTGTTTTGCTTTATGCCAGATTATTTGAAGACAGATGTTTCTCAGTCGTTTTATTCAACATTTGGTTTCAGTTTCCAAGGCAGGTTATTGGCGCTGAACAATAGTTCCTGCCCGTACAAGTCGAATTGGGCAGAAGAGTAACGTGCTTTTAAAATAAAACTGTGCACCGCTTGTCGAGCTCTATGCATTTCGAACTCACTCGATTGGGAAAATGACATCCCACATTCTGTGCAGGTAAAATAACCACAATGTAGATGTTTTAATATTTGATTATCACAGTCGCTGTCCCTGATGTCTTCAGTCGGCCGTCTCGATCCTGGTTCAATCCCACCCCGTCTAGTCCAACACCAACAACAACGGCAAATGGGCTCTGACCGGTCAAGATGACTGTCACTTATGTGCAGTATTCGAATGGTTTATATTAGGTCTGATCAGTTTAGAGCTCATTTTCCGATTGCTTCCATTTTTCGTGGTCGTCGTCTCCTCATTGGTCTTTATTTCGAACATCCCCGTTTAACTCTGAAGGTGTCACAAAGATCAGACCACTTCTGCTCTGTTCCAGAGTTACAATGTACGGTTTCACACTCTGTTCTCTGGCTTGCAATCGAGCCGACCCTTGGCTCGTGTGTCATTCACCTGAATACAAAAGGGTTTGTCGGTCAGTTCCGTATCCCGGACATAATCCGACCTCATTGTCGCCTGATTAGCCGGACCGAAACTAAACGGTCTTGCTTTTTTGGGATAGGCTCGTGGCCTCATCCTAAGAAGCATGCAGTCAGGGTCAGCGATTGATAAGCATGTAGGAGCGTTGGTCCAGGACTGTAGGTAGTCTGTCAGACTGATCGTCGAAGGGGGAGATTTCGTCTACATAGTGATTTGCTCATCCGGATTGAAATTCTAGCCGAATTTGAAATAGCTGAGATCTACGCGCGTAAAATAGATCGATGGTGGGTCAGCCACATTCACCTGGGCTCAAGTGTCTGCCAAATTCAGACATACCATCTCTCACTTCATCAATTTAAACTCTTGTTGGTTGAAGTGAGACTTTACCGCCTAGACGCAAACATTTACATCGTCTTGAGCATTAAACAGAGTGGCGGTCTAATGGTGATGTGTTAGGTAAAAGAACTAAACAAAATTTGTATTCTAATCCATTCTAATTTTAATCAATCGTTCATACACCATGGTACAGGATCATAGAAGGAAGTCATATGAATAATTAACACAGCGACGGAAAATTATCTTTTTTTTCTAGACTTTTCTCGTCCGGAGGGAGGGAGAAGGTGGACGGGAATCCAGTCAGATTGAGTTTGGTTTGAAAAATTAGACGGAAACTTGACTGCATTACCTGGTTGGATTCTGGTCGGAAATTGATCATGGGAAAACAGACAAGATCTGTTTTTGACAAATGGCCGCTGGACAGCAAACAACGGCGAGTGCGTCCGTGTGTTTGTGTGTGTGTGTGTGCGTGCGTGCAGAGTTTTGAAGTACAGTGTGACAGGCTCTGGTCCAAATGTTACGGAAGACGATTTAAAGCCGTAATTGTATGGTATGCTTAGAACTGCTAGAGATGATATGCTTTCCGAATGACACGACGGCCGCGGTATTTCGGCCGTGATTTGTATTAATTTAAGACTAATTTCAGAAACTGTCACATTGGTCTGATAAATTGCCGATTGGAGTTTGGAAAATTGTCAGTTAAATTTGAGAACGAAACGTCGTGGATAATCCTCTTTGCATTTGGCACATCCCACTAGTCATCTGATCTCACATGTCTCTCTAACCGGTAATTAGTCACATCAATCCCATGTCCTTGAGTAAGGCCAAAGATGAATAGCATCAGTACTCGTGATCAGAGTATCAGTGGTAAAAACTGGAACTCAACCAATGTGAAGTTAAGCCCCGAATTGCTGACCGGACTGTGTACGAGCCAAAGGGATCAGTAGGGTTGAGTATTTATAATCTTGAAGACTAAGGGCTAAAATCCGAACACTTCCGGCTACTTGGATGATGGCAGGCATCATTTTGCTTAACACAAGTGCTTCATCATTGGGGCACAGAATAGCTGTGAACTTACGTGTTCTCATAGCGCTCCGAATTCAAGCATCACGGACAGCGGTTCGTCCCAGCGATTCCATTGGTCACAATCGACTAATGTTTATTAGTTTTCCTGGCTTATCTGTTCTAGCTGGAGATAGTCGGAACGGGGGTGGCGAAATAGAGACAGAATCGACTGAAGATTTACAAGAAAATATTAAAGCAGGCCTCTTTTTGTTATTTGAACATTATAACAATAGCTGGATGGAAATCTTGGTTTAGCCAACTGCTCTAGAGTGCATATTAAGTATCAGTAAACCCGGAGGAGAACGAGAGGCATTTGCCCCCTCGTCATCGCACGTTGAGGGGTACGCTTGCATCAGGAGAACAAAATGAGTAGAACTTTCCCAGAAGAGACCGCGAAAGTCCTGAGAAGTGTCACTTAACGTGAATTCTAATCGAAAGAACCGCGTTGAAAAATGTTTGAGAGCACTCAAACCAGTGTATGATAATTCGACTATATTAGGGTAGTCAGATATCCAATCGGAAAACAGTGACTACTAGAAGTCAAATGACTAGGGTCAGCCAATTCGCTGGGATCTCCGTAGTTCATCGAACTGCTGCAAGTGGGCTGAATACGGGACTTTTCGGATAAACGCTACCTCCCTATTCATTTTATATGCCCGGTATATTTAGGTCTGACAATGATAGCGGATTAACTTCATGCAATATGACGCAGCAAACGGAAGCTTAAAATTGCAGTGAACGACGCCAGCTGACGTATTTAGTGGTCATGCGAATCTCAGCACGGCAGTCCTACTTTAACCAATCTGGTCACATTTTGAAACCCTTTTGTTACTTTGTGAACTGGCTATTTCAGCCCATTTCCTCAGCACCGCTGACCTCCAAAGACGGTGCACATTAACAAAGTCTATTTGTGGACATGCATAATAAGACTGCACCTTGACATGGTGTGACCACTTGCGCGCCTCGATGATCTAAACAGCTATACAGGGTGGTTTTCCTCACGCCGAAGACCCAGCCATACATGGGAGGTCAATGAGTAGAGGCCTGACGAATTAGTCTTTTGGTCCCCCAGGTTGGGATGAATTTGAACTGCCAGCTCAAGTCGAAAAAAATAAACGAGTGAGAGAACGATAAGTCCAAACCGATGGGCTTCCACTCAGCCACTCCCCGCTACTTTGCGAACAGGTTCTTTTTTACAGTCAAAGGCACTGGTTAAGAGTCCTGATTGATCTTCACCTTAGATGCTGGACGCCATAGCCCTATCCATCTACCAATTCCCATGATTTACGTGGTTGCAGAGAACTCCATGCCGCATCGGCCGTCGCATAGAAACCGTGACCCAGCTGCCCTTTGGATTGTGCCGGGTGGACATTGATAAATATGTTACTCCTCAGAGTCTCCTCTTCTTACCCAACCTTTATCTTCTACCCTTGACCGTATCTCATTTCCTCCCTACCTGACCATCTTGAGGTCTTACGTGACAGACCGGAAAAAGCTTCCTCCCAGGTGCTTCGGATAAATTTCCTGTGCTGGACTAGCCCTTCGCAGGTCTGTGAGTCAGAATTGAATCAAAAGCCCCGGTTAGGATTTCAAAAGAAAACTTGTTCTTCGGTGTGGACAGCCGCGAAGCATCGCTCGACCAAACAACCACGGCATCCATTTTATAGGCAACCTTACCAACCTTTGTTTTTCCGATTTGGAGACCAAATGATTTCGGTTCCATAGATCCAACTAACGGTGGAATCAGTGGAAGTACAAGAAACAAAATGGACGCACCACTTTAGACTGGGTGTTCATTTCGTTCGGATGGCTTCGGTTTTCGCGCACTAAATCAGACAGGGCGACAAGGTGCCATAGCTAGAACTATTAAAACCGGATTAGCCCAACGCCATTTTTAGATCTTTCGAATGAGAGGCTGTCACGTGTACAGAAAACTCGATTGGCGTTTACCGCTTTCAAAATCTGTACGGTCGGTCAGACATCCGCTTACAGGTCAAAGATCGACACTAGCACGAAGCTCGGGAACATGGCTGTTAAGAGATATGCGTCCAGACTTTCGATGTTTGAACACCATTATCTTCTTGGTACGCTTAGAGTATAGTGGAAGAACTGTGTTGAGAATCATGAGGTTTGGCCTAGGAAATTTGCCCAAGCTGTGAACTGACAGTACAGGATAACAACGGCTCTGAGACACCCTTTACCGGATACTGACAGGCTCAATTCAAATGCGTGCCTAAGTACACCATGAGGATACGTGACTAGGCAATTAGGGAGCAGTTCGCCATATGACTAATCTAAAACAGGGGTATCAGTGGACCGAACAGCAATAAAACACTATTTGTTAGATGTTTATGCAATTGACTCTGCAATAGTACCGAGTCATAAACTCCAGGCCTTTGGACAGGCACCAAATTTTATATAGGTTAAGGTGGTTCAGACATGTGTTACGCAAGCCATCAAATCGACTTAATCGGCATGCTTTGTGCCCCGAGGTAGACAGTGGTTGGAAGATGGACCACAATGGTCAATCCATGACCTGGCCAAAGGATACAGAAACCCTGATAAAAGGGACCGTCCCAAGTATGTCCACGAGATCCTTTCACCTAGTGGTTGAAGATTGTAAGCAGTATGTCTAAATCCTAAAGTCAACGGGATTCTTGCATTCGAATTACTTTTGCTATTCCAAACTCCCTATTTTACAACCTTTTGAACTTTTTGCACCACAGTACTCGGTGCAGCAAGGTCAAAGCGAAAAAATACAGAGCACTTTGCTTTTCATGGGGTTCTAATAGCTGAGCTTGGCGTCTAGGTTGCCAGTGTACTGACGATGTCATCTCGACTGGTGATGACACGTTTGCAACCTAAACTCAACTTGTTTTTCGTTATACATTTGGCCTTGTCACTTCTGGAAAGTCACAGGATAACGGAAATTCAATATATGCAATACTGACATTTAGTTGGGACGAATCATTCTAGTCAAGTCGCACGCGATTAGATAGAGAATAAAATATTTAAATGAGAAATTGCAAGTTTAGTTTGAGAAGAAAAGACAGCAATTAGTCTCGCTTGCTTTTGATGCATTTCATTGGCTAACTGATCGTATTAGTTAACAGCCTGTGGTTGGTCACCGAGTTTCTCGCAATCCTTAGGAAAAGAACTGGGAAAGACTTTAGTCATGCACCATCCACGTTAGTAGATGGACGAGGTCTGTTCTAGTTCTTTTCACAAGAATTTCAACAGGGTAGCTGGTCAATCATGGGCTGGCGACTGGCACGATCATTCGAGAAATGAGATGCACCAAAGGCCGGTGAAATCTAGCGCAGTCCATGGTTCTCAAAGTTAACTTATAGTTTCCCATTGCTATGCTATTCAATCTGAATTTAACCTTGAAATGGTATAGACTTATCAGTGAAAACGTCGGGCCATGGGACAGTTGGATTTCACGAAATGCACACTCGAATGTCACAAGGAAACAGTTGTCCGGTCACGTGACTAGTTGGTCCTTCTATGAACAACAGGGACAATGTCCAAACCAGTGATTTTCTCGATCCGTCAGTTTTTCTTGTTTGACTTGCAAATTAGTTCGCACAATTAACCTGTGAATATTACACCTCGGTGGATTGCGTGTTCTTATCAATTATCATTGTTTTGTATCGTAGCACATTGCAGTTCTTATTGACCTTCTCCAAAATTAGCTAGTACAACATTTCATCGGAACTAGTTGCGAAATTGACAAAAATATCCGAAGTCGTCATCACAGGATTAGTCAAGGCTGCGTCTGTTAGCAAATTACAAATTTACACACAGACAATCAGTGCACCTTGCGGTACGTACGTACACGTATCCCCGCATAAGTTCCAAGGCTTGCGTGAACGAGGCCTCAATAAACCAGTCGGAGGAAAATTCTAATTAGTTTTGTCATAGTCCCGAACAATTTATCCGTTCGTTTTGTCCGTGAGTATTTCATTTTTAGCTTTACAAGCTCGAAGTGGCTTACCATTCAATTTTTGTTCTCAGTGCAACCCGCGATTGATTCCCTAAGGTACTCGTGGACGACGTGGCCGAGTTCAATAAAAAAGAAGTTTGATGATACACAACCCACTGGGAATTGGTGGCTCATCGGTTGCGGTTAGACATTCTGGGTTCGTGGTACAAATCTTCACCGCAGATCCCGATGAGCACAATGCCTTATGCTCCGTACGCCACTCGGGGTTGGTTTGACATCTGGATTTAGCTATTTCCTCTAACATTTACCACCAGTGATCAATCAAGCCAATGGACAGCACCGGACATTTACCTTCCTGGTTGTAATACACTGGGAACACCGCACTGAGAAAGCATTGCGTAGAGCTCCCTCAGCGGGAGCTGTCTGAAAGACAAGTCATTTGGGAGCATTACGAGAAGCGTTGAAAATGAGCACCCAACTTAAAGCCCGAGAAACCAACTCCTGATCATACTAAGCCTTTGGGTGCTTTTTTGGAAAAGATTACCAAAAATGTTATTATTCACTTTGATCATTCGTTGCGCCAAAAGACTTGTCAGGTGCACAAAACTATGCTGCCCAAAGTCAGCTGGTGAGGGCAAGTCGACTTATTTTGAATCCAACTTTTTTGCCATATTTCGTTATCCCTTGGCAGAGTCTGTTGTTTGTAAAAAAAATGACGGGACAATTTAGTGCTAATTGATATTGGTCATAATTTAACAACTTAACGACTGGGCATTCCCCATCATGTAATGGGCCAATTTGAGACGGATAGTGAAACAGTTCAATGTAAACGAAAGTATAAATTTGCGAATTTGGGAACCCTGACCCTTGAGTTTAGGTCTATATAGTCTGCTCCAGTTCTAACCTCTGTAACAAGTGTATGGCCTCTGTGCTTAGAAAACGAGTTGCCAAACCCGAGTTTAGATGTCATCAAACAAGGATTTCGTAGTGCAGAAGGGTGGTACTGGAATACTAACTAGAGGAGGTGTACAGCCAACGCTGTCGAACGTTTGACGGTGGATACTGTAATCGAAATAAATAACGAGAATGGTAACTGGGGAAAGAACGGAAACTTTGAAGCGGTTGCACGTAGCGTTATTTCACGGGTACAAATATGAAGTCGAATTGTCCCGGGTCTGATGAAGTAGTACACTTAAAACGTACTCACAGTCAGAAGCATTAAAGTGACCAAAGTAGCAAATAGCACTGCTAGACACCTCTAGACTAATTGTACCGGGTAAAGCAGGTGCTCGTTGAACGATAGATGGGTTGTATGCAAAGAAGCCGACGAGATTGTTGCTGATCCTGAACGAGAAGGCGAAACCACTTTCAATGGTTCTCACAGCTAGCAACTTTGGATTGCCAGGCTCATAAAGCAAGCAGTGGGGAACGATAGACTGTCGATTGGGTTCTTATTTTCCAGTGCGTACTCACCTTATGTGCCTAATGCCAAAAAACCGCTATCAAGTGAGTAGTCAGAGAGAGAGAGAGAGGATGTATGTGGGGATGATTGAATGCAGCGCTTCGAAAGCCCACATATAACACAATCAGGGTGGCAAGATGGATGCAAAGAGAATAACGGCGACTAAAGTCAGCATGCAAGTTTGGATTCTGTGCATCGCATTTCCCTTGGAAAATCGATGGTCGGCAATTTGTTACCTTTATACCTAGCATGGATATCATTAAAATTCCCAAATTCACCTGGGTTTTATTCTCTACATGCTCACACTTCCCCGTCCCAACTAGACTAGAGGAAACGGCCAATAGAGAGCCCGACTAAGGCAAGACATCCCGAGTTGTACAATCTATAGACAGGGACAGAGAAATTAAACAATGCATACATATAATACATTTATTCTTATAAAATAGAAGCGGAAAGACAAAGGTTTGAATGAGTGAACCGTGGTGGCTATTCACTTTCCTTTGACAGACAATTTCATCAGTTTGGGTCGATTCGATGCCGAAGCGGAATCGGATGTGGGCATTTTGCTGTATAACAAGGAGGTGGAAGGGAGGGAGAAGAACAAACGATAGAGAATCAACTGCACAAACTACTCAACGAGTGTGGTGATAGATGTGGTTCAATAAAAAAAAACGCCTCATTTGAACAGCCGATCTTATCTGATCAAAAGCTAAATCTACACGTGGTGGTTTTGGGGCTTAACTCACCACTGCGAACTGCAAATAGCATCCGACCTCGTAGGAATCGTCAGGAGGATGGATTCACCGTGCTCCGAATGATACTTGAATCCCGGAGTGGGACAACTGAAAATCGATCACTTCAACCGTCAGTTCTGCAAAAGCCCACTAAATACGAATATCGGATCATGTGATACCCTTTGTTGGCTGCTTTTTGGGACGGTCGCAAACCGTTTCACAGGCAGTGGTTAGACCCTATGACAGACAATCGCTCTGTAGGGGAACCGAACACAAAGAGGAGTTTCCACGTTACAAACAATCCATACAAGGCCTTGGTCCTTGGAACATTTCATCAACTGATTCAATTGCAGAATTCCCAAAGTGCTTCCCGTGACAATTTAGCCTTCGTATAGGGTAAAAAAGTTTTCTTATCGAGTTACTTACTCGGTGGTACAACAAGAGATCCAGGCATTTTAACCGGTGCTTTTACCTGGTCAGTAGTTGATACATTAAAACTTAAAAAGTGGGGAGCACAGATAACTGGCATGGTGACGACTTTCCAATCGCTCCGAAACTGGTAATACCCGAACAAGTTCGAATATAAGGGAAACCAAGATCGAAGTGTGTTTCGTTCTGTTTCTTGATCGGATTAATGAGCAAGCCAATAGACCACTGGTGATGGATTGCTAACCTGAGAAGGTAAAACAGCGAGAGCTATCAAAGTAATTCGCCACTCGACAAGCTGTTCGTAACGGAAAGATAGATGAAAATTGACGCCGTAATTGAAGTGGCTGTTTTGGACAGGAAGAGATAATCCAAACAGATCACCAAAGAATATGGTAAATAAACTGTCCCATGTACTCGAAATGCAAATGACCTGATACACGTTTCCAAGATGTACGAAGTCGAGATTGAAAGTCCAATTAGAAAGAATGCCCTGAGGCGGTGACCCCAAACAAATCTTATAGGCAAAAATGAAAGCTAGGTAGACACAGAAAACGGTAGGTACTTAATTGTGAATGATATAATGTAAATAACAGCGTTGTTGGTAGATATAATGTGCCTCGCTCTTCTAAGGAAGTGTCTGATATTAACAATGAATGCATATAGTGCGGACTGTCTTTAATGGGTACACTCGTGTATAAAGAGACCACATCAAAACTCACAGCAACTTCATCGTTTTCTAGTTCAAAGTCTTTCAGCATATGGGCGAATTCGAAAGCACCAGTGATATGACTTACTACTATCTTCTGATAGGGTTTTAATAATCCACTGAAATATTTTGCCAGTTTGTACGTTCCACAAGAAGTGTAGTCTACAATTGGACGAATGGATATGTCGGGTATGTGAATTTTCGGTAAGCCGTAAAATCTCCCAGACCTGCTTGTTTTTGGTGTTAATGAGAACCACAGAGATTTCCCGAGTTTTTCCCTCAAGCCAGATAGGTACTTGTTTGCATGGGCCTTTGATTTGTTGAGTGATGCATTCGCTTTCTTCTTTTCTATTTTTTCATAAGGCCCATCGCGTAGTTGCACGGCGACGTTTGACTCGTAATCCAATCTGTTGAGAATAACTGTAACATTCCCTTTGTCCGCCTTCGTGATGTGGATTTTTCGATCTTGTTTTAGGTTTGTCAGTGCTTTCCTTTCTTCCGCTGTGATATTTGATGCAATTGGCTGTTGGTTCTTAAGAATATTGCATATCCTCAGCCCAGCCTGATTGACGTTTTCCTCCGTAAGGTTCGATAAAGCTTGTTCCAGTGTTGGCACAATTTCTTCGACCATTAGCGGTTTTCTCTGGAGACTGAAACTCAGACGCTTTTGTAGTAATTGTAACTCTATGGATGTCAGCGGTCTGCTGGATATGTTCACTGCGATATTTTTGGTGTTCATTACTGTAGGTTTTCTGACTCTTGAGAGACTAATTTCACGAACTTCCGTTTCTGTCTTTTCTGGCATGTCGTAAATGCGTGTAGTTGTCGTTGTCCAACGACAGTTCGAACTTGTTCGAGGAATTCTTCTGAGAGTAAATGATTCAGACAATCATCATTATTCCGTAGTCTGGAGCATATTGAACAGATGTCTACTATACAGTCGTGAATACGTACGCGAAGCAACCAAAGCGGCTTTCACAGATCGAACTGAATTATCCGGAGGTCTAACAGCGAGAGTTTTTGGGACAGCATTACGCTGAAGACAACGTTGATTGATCCAGTTGGCAAGCTTCTTTCCCAGAGTAATCCGATTGGCAACCAGTTTGTAAATATCAGGACCAAATGACGTAAGGAGTGCATCGAAAAATCGATGCGCCATCTATTGGTTTTAATTGTGAATGATATAATGTTAATAACACAGCGTTGTTGGTAGGTAATTAAGTTAACATGCGGGTGGACCACGTGTCGTGGAAGGGCGGCCATATTCAAAGCGTTTAAGGCCCAGAACTCCGAGAAGTGACTATCAGCTATATTCTTGAAACTAGTCCTGAAATACGGAAAGTCACAACAGATCAGGCGTGATGATGAGTTGGGTGCAGAGTGCGAATTGCCGTTGGTCTCCCAAGTGACTTTTGGAGCCTAGACTTGAAGCGATAAACGCTTAATTCACTCGGCCATTTCCGGCTACAGTCACGGTTTCGACTTTTCCACCTCATAATAGACAACACAGAGGTGATTCGAGGCACTGATAGCGCACGTTATGCCCGGTCTTTCATTCGAAAATGCGCAGATGAACGTATCACAAACAGAATGCTAGCGGACCCACATACGCAGCACACACCATCTCAACGCCAACGCATAGTCGGGACGGGTGCAAACTGCTTGACAGTGAGATAACTGCCGATATAGGTATGATGTTAACGGTATAGGGCGTCTTTATCACAAGTCTTCTCGTGTTCCGGTTTCCCAGTAGCAGAACTGGAGCACTGCAGTTCAACCACAGGTCGTTCCGTTAACACAGCAAAATCCCAGAGAGCACGCTGTAGTCACGACACATGAGGAACCAGAGTAACAGCACTGCGTGCCGGTACGTTCCATGAACAAGTCGTTTATCTTTTACTTCTTTCCTCAATGAAACGGCAAGGTAAACCATTTTTAGGAAGAGGGTACGAATGATATCTCTAACGGCAACAGAATGATTTATTCTCTGAAGTCTCATGAGCGTACAACAAAACCTCAACTGCGTGGTGCACTAGCGTGAGCAACTGAAAATCATGACCCGAAAATTGAGAGTGACGGAGGGCCATGTAATATACCAATGAATAGTTTCTAGCCACCAAACTGATTGGGGATGGCGGACCAGTAGGAATTTGGAAGCCACATATCACAAGAAGTAACGACTGGGTAGACAAAACCGCATGTGCCCAACTGTTGCCGATACGATGCAGTTTGTTGACGTAACAACACCCGTGACCATGATGGTAAGCAGCTGTGTAATACATTCCAAAATTCAACAGAATCTCTTAATAGCGAATGGAAATCGTTCAACAGCGACGCAAGTGTTCACATGATTAACCTACCGAGCAACGCAACCAGAGCTGGCAGTTCAAATGTAGCCGTTAAACAACTAGGACACCTGCAGTGCAACCCGCGAACCTTGCTAATAACGTTGGCTACTAAAATCCGGTGTAGCAACATGGTCCTCACGACTGACAAGTGAAAATCCCTTGCACATTTTCAAATTGGGGATGGGCTTTTGGACAAATGTTGGGCAAATCAAGTTTTGAAAGCGTGCGTGGGCCTGTCCAACTAGTCCAACCAGACTTGGGGCGTGTAGACGAATATACGCACATCTCTCGAATGAATAAACTGGACGCGCTCTACAGCTATCAGACAAGGGGATAAATCATTAGAGTAAAACTGTACATACACATTAGGCCGGCGAAATATTCAACAATCTCTTCATCATAGAATCTCTTCCAGTTTATTTCCGCTCAGTATCTTCGAGTTTTTTCTTGATTTTATGTCACTGAAATGAATTGTTGCGCAAACACCCATTCTGACTGGTGACCATGCGAGCAATAATCAATTGCTGTTTCGTAATGATGATAATCAGAATAGCACTGATAGTGGTAAGTTCCATCGAACTCCTTGTCACTAGCCGATCTCCGGGATCGATGTTTCGTACACATGACCTCAGATCATAGGGAATAACAAATAATATCTAAGACCGCTGATGTAAACATACTGGACTGTTTGCAGTGTACAAAACGAATGCGTTTAATTTTTGCTAATGACCAGATCACGGTGGCCGAGACAACAGCAACGTGAGTAGAAACGCCTGAGTCTACTACTGTACAAGGAAACCGAATTCATCCAGATAGCACTACTCTGTGTGTGTGTGTGTGTGTGTGTGTGTGTGTGTCGAAGTAAACTCAAATTGAGCTAGTTCAGATGAATTGGTTCAATGCAAAAAGTTTTTGGAATTAATTTTTTAACGTTGTTTGTTTCAGCCATGGAATTGCGCGCGTATGACTGCAGAGCGAATTAAAACAACGGAGTACTGAGATCCGCGAGATGCCCAACTGCCGCAGTTCCACGTATGATTTAATTGTCGAATCTAAGCATAGTCATTCACCATTAAGTCATTGACCATTTCTGATAGCCATCGCATATGCACGCGCGCATTCACGCGCTGATTGACCGCTATCTGCTCAAACGCAGGTAGCATTAATGGATGCCTTTATACACAACGTGTTATCCTGTCGTTACTCTGCTCCTTCATCGCCGCTTCCGGTTTCCGTTATGGTTTCACCTTTTTACTGCTGTCACCATCATCATCGCTCAGCGTTAAGCGACAGGGCATACCCCACTGACCGCCGCCTTTCTCACCGAGTTACAAGCTGTAGAAAGAATGAATATGCAAGGTGGACAGGGAGCATACCTATGGGGTGGTGGTAGTAGCAGTCTCTTCACCAAAATATATTGAACTCAAAAACCAAATTAACCTGACACGCACTTGAACATCTGATCTGATTCTCTGGTATACGACGGCCTACGTTCGACATGACCAAGCCACGTTCAATACGGTGCTAGCCAAAAATAATGGCGGGCCACAAGTTATTCAACATTACAAATTACTGAGTGCCGGATATTCATGGAGTCATCACACTGTACTTAACTGTTAATAATGGACACCACTAAGAGTGGACGGTATTTTGTTGTGAACCTGATGACATTGCGAACTACCAAATTCATACTGACTACCAAATGTTTAGAATACTCTTATGATGTTGCACTCCACTCGTAATTCAGCTTAAATTTAAGCTCTCGATTTTTAGAAAGGGATTTTCTCATCCTTTTCCGTTTTCTAAGTCATTCCAAAGATGCTCAGCTGGATTGATACCGATCGCACAGTGCTCATGGTTCTTGCACGCTGAAAGTAGTTGATGGGCTTGAAAATCGATCCTGAGACATTCGGTGAAATCTCACGATCAATCATACGCACCGTCACACATGATGTTTTACACGTCCGACAGATCTATCCTCGGACTAATACCAAGGTGTGTTGGGGAACGAGAAAGTCATGCAAACTGGTGGGCTTGTAGGCAGGTTCTTCGTCGCCGCAACCTGTCACATCCGGAAAGATAACAACACATGAGCACGAATTTATCACACGCCTACTCGTAAGTGAGCCCTTAATTCCGAATGACACACCATGTAATATTTTTACCGCAAAAATGTCGAACACAATGGAAGATCTGTTTTGAGATAGGCGATATGAGTTGGCGTTCTCAACCGAAAGTACATGAATTGATGGGGTGCATGCAACCTTTGTCACAAGAAGTCTCTCACCGTATTAACATACACCCGGCGGTTGTGTGCTTGTGTTGCGTATCGCCTCTGCGGTCAAATCGGAGTTTAGTCGTGGGTGTCTGCTGCTAAAAAAAGAAGTAATCACAACGTGTTCCTTGTAGTTAGTTGCATTGTAGCAAAAAGAAACCAGTCGCTAGAGTGCTAATAAGCCACCCCTGTGTCAGTACGGTGACCGAATGGGACAAAGTGCAAAAGTGAAATCTGGAGTCGGGTTGAGGACCGAAGGCGTACGACTCGACCATCAATCGAAAACAAAAAAACTGCACTCACCGTTTCCAACCGCCGGCATTGAACTGGGACGAGGCGGTGTGCGCTGCTTTTGCGGGAGACGATTTGGGCTTGTACTTTCTGAAAATAGAAGTATTCTTTGGTCTTCTTCTCACACCTGCTCTGGATCCACCCTGAAAAAAACCAATGGGAAAGGACTTTGAATATCGAGAATTGCCAAGGCAATTCTGTGCAGTTATATGGCTTGTGCCACATGGTCACCGTGCCACACTAACGAAAATGCTCTGCATGTGTGTGGGTGCGAATAACGAACTAATGAGAAGAAAAAAACATTTTCGGGTTTTGTATCCCCTTTCTGAAGGTTAACCTCGCCTGACCGACGAAAATCCTTCGACGAATCACCCTGTGATTCGTAAATGGACTTATCATCCACTCACGCTGCTAACGATTCAAATGAAATCGTAATGAGAAATCAACACAAGTTCTTCGTAAACAAAGGCTTCCAATTCTAGCATCACAAGCCCAGATAATAGGATGTTTGGTTCGGTACGAAGTGTGCAATTAAGCTAGGATATGTATACAAGTATTGCCAAAACTCAGGCAACAAGCGTCATATGGACACTTTTCGATTCAGCAGGCAACAACAATTTCTCGAATTTGTATTCTTTTTATTCGGAGAGAACAGACAAATCTTCTCGATAATAAGTCGTAAGCTTCATGTTATCTAGCATACATAGATGCTAGAAAATTAGTCGACATCTCATTTTGACCACCATATGTAAATCTCAACCATGATGCACCACGAGCCTGCCAGGGTTGACAAAGCGAAGTTCATCTACAACAATTTGACCCATGTACTGCTAGAAAGCTAGCATCGATGGGCTCGTTACAACCCCACAATAACATTTTGGTTATTTTACTCTGGTATCTGGCACCTCTAGTAGGAATTTGTTTTTACCTCACACTCCGAGAAGTTTTAGAATTTCTACGTCCATATCCATTGACTAGGTAGCTTACAAAATTATCACGTCAAGAAATGAAACTTATTTTGGTTGAGCAAGATTCAGGCAGCAGCATGATTTTATATGAAGCACACCTTCGATTCAAGTGTGCTTTCATCCGATCTTTGTGAGGTTAGAAGAACCGCTTTACCTAGGATAACATGTTTACAAAATTCTGGTATAATGAAAAAAGGAGTCTCTTTCGGAGACTGTCGTTTCTTTATGCTGTCTGCCTTCTTAGAATATCTCTGCTACCAAGACGACAAAATTCCTTCTATTCGTCTTGCATTCTTTTGTGATTCGTTTGTAAAACTTTTCTCATTTTATTCGTATAAGAATAAGCAACTTGGGTAACAATTAGAAAGCGAAATAACTTTAAAGAAGTTTCTTTCAAGAAATGTCCATTTTGCGTTTTGCAGGTCACCACGTGCCGGGCATCTATCAACAAAAGTAACGGGTCCCTCGTGGAAGGCAGTCAGCATTTATTAAGGGCACGATAATTCGTTATCTAATTGCGCGCCTAATTCATACTCCATATCAAGTGGGGCTTGGAGCGTTCAAATACATTCCGAATCTACCTGGACAATGGGACATGAAGTATTGGTAGTAATTTGCGCCATGATCAGAGGGAAAGAACTTCTTTCGTAAAATTTTAACATGAATATAGATAACTCCGTGATCACTTTCAAATGTGATTGGTTTCCTCCATGAAAGACATACTCTTAGCATAGTCCATTCGTTTGGCATGGTGTAAATGGTGGCCTTGTTTAGCTGAGGGCGCAAAATAAGTTTGAATATAGAGTCTTAAACTGAACAAGTCCTGTTGATCAGTTCATTATCATCCACACTGTGAAACTAGAGCATTACATTGTTTCGGTTGGTGGTTCACTGTCACGATAACGACGCGCTAAATAACCTTGACGTAAAGTCAACTTTGTCGCAGTCCACTGAAATTGTATACGACGTTTCTATCTTATTCGGTTTTCGGTTCTGACACGAGTTTTCCAATGGCTTCGGCGGGTCTACGCGCAACTGTAATATCTTGAGATTGAGGCGATTTTTCAGCTATTTCCCTTGAGTTATTGATTTACGGCAGAAGGAACCTCATCTTTTACCGATACAGAATATTAGTACCAACTGAACGCACTCACTGACGACGTCACTTCGAATTGTGATGAAACATTTGCAATGCAAAAGCCAAGTCTAGCAGTGAAAACTCCACTGGAGGGGAGCACCCAGAAGACAACGAAAAACCGAGAAATAATCGTCCTTCTAGTAGACAAAAGTGCCCAATAACATAGAATATCAAGAAAAGGTGAAAGTATTACTCGGTGATAGCGACACCTACCAGCCAGTCACAGGAAATTCAATCAAAGAACTTCTGGCTAAAACCAACAAAAAAATGAACTTTTTGAAAAAAGAGCACGAAAATCAACAAAAGCAAAGCACAAACAAATAATAATTGCAGAAGGACCAGGTCCTGGAATCCTTTTATAGCTTATCGTTTACTTCCTTTTTATTAATGAAATAGCAATGTACATCATTCTTCAAGGAGGGGGCCGCAGCCAATAGAGGGCTGCCAAGTGGGGAAGTTGACTGGCAGTGGGAGGATTCGAATCCGCGACCTTCAAGTCCAAACACCACGAGCTTATCCCCTTGGCCACCGCTGGACTTCCTAAAGTCCATAAACGGAAGGTGCTGCTTAGACTTATAGTCGTGTCAACGACGGTACCAAAATTATTTTACCTAATCAAGTATCTTGGTAAGGTCGCGTTAAAAGATATCTACAACTTCACGGAACAATACACAAACATGTACGAAATACGCTCATGAGACCGATACTATCAGGCCTGTTAGTTGGCGTAGCTTAGAAACAGATTTTTCGGAAGTTGCTGGCCACGTTTGTTGTGTTAAAAAGAGCAGAAATCCCATCAACAACTGAACGAGATAGTGCCCAGCATAGCATTCATCGAGAAGGAAGAGGAAGACTCGATGCAATCGTTTCTCGACGTACTCATTATGAGATAACCAAACGGAAACAGAGATAATTTTCCACAGAAAACCAGCGACAACGGATGTTATATTTAATTTCAGAAGCAACCATCCAACTTGTCACTTAAAGAGCTATGTGCATACCCTGTTTCATTGGGCTGACAATGTAATACGCAATATCTGCGGAAACAAGAGCCATCTAGATTGTTCAAATGATGCACTGTTAACCAACAATCAAATCCTTCCCGCATTCACAGAAAAGAAAGGACGAATACCAATAACACCAAATCGACTGAAGCCGTCGAGTGCATCCTACCGCCAGTCGACATCAAAACCATCCACAAACCGATCGGCACATTGAGGTCCGCTGTATTCAATGAAATGGATCACGTCGACCGGCACGACCAATCAGGTGTAATATACATTACGATATGTCTCGACTGTGACAAACACTATGCTGGTGGGACGGGTAAACAATTACGCACACGTTTTCACGAACATCGCCGAGCCCTACGACGCGTTGATCCACAATCACAGATACGGAACCATTGTGCACAAACGTTGCATGTCAACATCAACGTATGAGTAGTCGCCTGGTCTGATTTTCGAAAGCATCCATTCGGAAAATTAGGCATCACCTCAATAAAACCCGGTACAGACTGAAGAGCGGGGCAGATTGAGAACGTATGAAACTGAACGGAATTAGCGATCGCATACAATCATTAATTCATGTTTGACAACAAACCCTAGTTTGGACCGAAACATCACGATAAACGTTTGATTCATTGTACGCTTTGTGATATATATATATATATATATATATATATATATATATATATAACGGCGGAGGGAATGACAACCAATCTCTTGCTATATAGGACTTACACGTCGGAAATATTGTGACTTTCGTGCGATCGGACCTGTCGTCGACATGGCTGGTGAGGATAGCAAATTTGTTGACGAAGCTGAGGAAATGCTGCCAAGCTGGGCCCGCTCCTCCGCCTTCAGGGCTAGCGAGGGAAAACAGCGATGGTTAGAATATATCACAAACATGTGAACACGTAATAACGCGCACACACACACACACACAAGCAGTGAGATAACTGAACGTGAAGAACAGGAAAGATTGGGAATTCGCGAAACGTAGCCCGTGAGCTTTGCAATAACAGCGATTTGAAACTGGTCTAACTGAATCCTCCACCAGTCACTGCCGTTAACGTGACAATCTATTACACTTCTTTCAGTTTTTTAATCGTATATATATATATATATACTAAGTATTATTATCTAAATGTACGTTCATTTTAAAATAAATAGTAATAGCAAAAATGATTACTCTACAATTTTCATTAATTACACGATAATAAGCATGATTTCAGAAACAAATCGCTGATCAAGCAAAGACCATTAAATAAAGGGTTAGTTGATAGTAGAAGGATCGTAACCAGAGATATGGACGTCCAAACACCATGAAGTTGGTCGATCGAACGCGAGTTAAGGTAAAGACTACCGTAGATTGAACTGTTTTCTAAATCGGTCTTCCCAACAGTTCAAGTAAGTAGGAATAAATCTATCGTAAGGGACTCGCGGTGGTCGAATGAAGTTTGGTCGACACGCTCAACCCTGTGCGAAGCTCCATGGTTAGCAGGGTCAACCAGGACGATTGGACCAACACAAACAGAATAACACCCAAAAGAACGCAGTCGGTAACCGACACGTAACGACCATAACGGAGACCGAACGCGCAGCTAGAAGGAGGACCGATTTAGCTTGATCACGGTTTGGAAAAGAAAACACTTGCATGACGTACCAGTGTGAATTGCCTTAAAGGAGGCTAATAGACATGTCTCACGGGGGTTTGCCCTTTCAATACAAGTTGGAACGGCAGAATAGCAAGTGAACACAAAGCACCAAATCAGCTTAGTTTCTAAAACTGCTACATATGGAACGATGTGCGTTGGGCTTCCCCGGTATAAGGACGACACTGATTACAGCACCTAACCACATCTAATATATTCAACCCTCCTATCGGAGAACCTCGTGGACCGCAAACTCAACAGTCTCACTCGCCATACTCGAGACGGAGCCCCAGGTAGGGTTTTGTTGCCATTTCCCCAAGCTATAGACTGATCATCTCTAGCCATCTTCAAAAAAATTTCCACTTTGAAGAGCAATGCCCACTAGAATGGTCGGATAGAAGGGATGCGTAACACGGATCCAAATACATTAAGGCAATCGAATTCAGTACCAACATTAAGAACCTGAACGTTACCGATAAGGATAAAGTCGTCCGATCGGAAAAAACACTCACCACCCAGAATGGATAGATAGTTCAATGTGATCTCCAAAAATCGAGCATCCGCGTCGAACCGTGCCAATTTGTACTCGGTGCACTGAGGGACCGCTAGTAGCTCCTCACGGGTGGTCGGCAAATTCGCGGCCATTTCAAGCAGCATCTCGTTCGGGAAAACGGTGGCATAGTTCGAAATACCTTGTTCCGAAGCTGAGTAGAGTAAACCGGGGCGGAGAAAATGCTTGGTGAAGTAGACATAAATTTTCTTCACAATCACGGGTCTAATATAGGAGAAACGCAACAGTGATATGGGAAAGTATAATAATGGTAAGAAAGTGATCCCGGCTAGTTGTAGGTCATCAAGTGAGAAATCAAGCAATAATGAGAGGAGACTTGATCCCACCACATATATCTTCGAATATCACGACGTTGACCGCCTGATCACTGCCGATGAGAATCAATGAGGAAACTGTAGAATGATCAATCATGAGGATCGTTAAGTTTAAGTGGAAACAACCAATAGAGAAATAAGATCAATTCTCCAAGGGTCCTTCTCGTATGATCCTGACGTTTGGATCCAACAGAAAAACGGGGCCATCAGTTTTCGTTTCGGAAGAGAAACCACAATACAAGTCTACTGTTGCAAGGGTGCGAAGGAAACGATGAACAAAATTATTCCTGACTGTTTGTGGATGCCGTTCCGCAAAGTCACGAGCTTTCACACGTGCCACACGGAAAACTCGCATTACGTAATGCATCCAACAAACCTGAATAAGGGTTCAGAGACACACGAGTGCCCGAAAGGCCGAAACCACTGGGCGTGCTCAGCGGGAACTGTCCAGCTTTTAATGAGATGCATACTTCGGCAGCAAAAACCCCTCTCGGTTCAAACGGGATCGATATCCCTAATTTGGCAGGGTAACCAAAGTAAAGCAAACCTTCAGCAAACGTAAGGTGGTCTCTTTTTCGAACGCAACCAACAACTGAGATAAGTGAAACGAATGGCGAGTATAGACACCGGGTCTAGTCAATCATGAAAAAGCAGTATGCATTTAGATGGCATTAGTCAAGTGAGTTAAGTGTCTGTTACCCAGAGAAGATTACCGGTCCAAAACCCAGACTCGTCGGTCACTTCAGTGGTGGATGGCAGTCCACTGTCTCCCGGCTCGTCATCACACCTGACCTATTGTGACCTCGTGTAGTTCTATGCCACTCCAAGTTTCAGGGTCACGGTTGCCGGTGCCTCTTACCCCCGTGTAGTGAGCCTCAAGCTGATGTGAGACAGGCCCCTTCCATTACGCGAATGCTTCAAGCATGCCATAACAAAACCAAAGGTGGACAACCAGTTTGAGACGTGTTGCACTGCTTGTTTGCTATCACTCCGAAAGATGTTAGCACAGTTCTCCGTTGTTGCCATCGCCTGATGGACCGAACAGTGTGTTATTTTAGTACACCTCGTTGAACAAAGTCAGAAGTACACCTTAGCGGAGATGTTCAATGGTAGCAGGGGACTGTTCTGGAATTGGTAACAAAGTCATAGAATGGTCAAACTAGGGACGAACGAGATACAGATTGAAAATCATCGGAGCCGATTGTTTATTGTCTTTTTATCTAAGAATCAAGCTTAACATGGAGATTTACACATACGATTTGTGTCATTGCAGAAAACAGGAAACACGATTATTTTTATGTCCAAGAATAAGAGCTCAAAAGAACGAATAAGTTATATAAAATTAGCGGAGCGAAACGAAACTAATTGCCGACATGTTTTCCTGATCTACTTTTTGTCCAGAGGACTACATTTTACCAGCTGTTTCTGTTGGTCATCGATAGAGCAAGAGACTGGAAATTGGTGTCCGATTGGGAATAATTTGGGTTCAGGGTCCGCGGCGGGTTTGGGTGACACGGTCAGTTTTCGGTTGACTAGAGTCCTGCGGATTGAAGCACCACTTGGGTTTGTCGATTACCCCGTGGCTTGGTGCAGTCACGGAGACGAAATAAGATAGTCGCCGCTCAACCCATCCCATGGATTCCGAAAGGAATCTCAGAACAGAGGGATGAATCAAGCCAATGACCCCCTACTTTCTTGAAACACTTCTGTTGTCTTTCGAATAGTATCTGGATGTTGAAAGATCATGGGCGCAACCGTGATTTGATAGGATTGAAAACGGTGAGGAAGCCGGGTGGCAATCCATTCTCGAGAATTTCTACAGATAATCTTAAACTTTCCTCGTGCAATCTTTTTTGTTGTAAGCGATGGACCGCCAGAACGAACCTCATCTATCGGAGAACATATTCGTGTACAAATAAAAACAAGAATAAGTTGTGAAAATTATGACACACTCAATGCTAATTTGTACCGAGTGTAGAATTTTCGGGTGGACACGGTTGTGGGACACGAAGTGACACGTACTTAATTGTTTGGCCACTTGCACAAGCTCCTCGTAGCATTGATTGCGAATTTGAGCATACCGATCCTGGGGCTCACGGCCGATTTCCTTCGAATCACTAGATATCGATCGGACTGTCATGTTGATTGGTAAGTGAACCTGAAGAGGGGTCAATTAAACATGCAGATAACGAACAGAAAGAGGGAAGAGTATCACTGCTGAAATCAAATCAATAGCATTTGCCGGTGTTTAAACAGTCGAACGGCACAGCGTGAATCTTCCCGAGCGATTTTAGAAGCCGGATGTCACCATTTGAGAATCAATTCACATTATTCTTGAAGCTTCAAAAACGAGTGCAGTGGATGGGGGATGCTTCATTGCCACTAAAGTCCACTACACTGGGTGGTGGAACCGGTAATCACAACCCTGAAACTTGGAGTGGTACGGAACTAAAAGGTTTCATTAAGTAAAGTATGATAACGAGCTGGGCTACAGCGGATTGCCATTTACCACCAAATTGACTAGGACCTTTTTGGGAGAGAGATGCTTAATCCACTTGCTTGAAGCTGGATAGCAGAGTATTTATAAAGGAGGGAGCGCAACGAATTTTCAAGCTGCTGATCGGGAAGAGTGACTGGCGATGGGAGGATTCGAACCCGTGATATTTACAACCAAATGTTACGAGACTGACCGGTTGACTACTGAACAAAGGGAATTCGATCAAGTTTGACAGCGGGTGAGGTAAAGGAGGGAAATGGATAGTACTCAACAGTTACCAAAAGTTCGACAAAGGCACTGGGTTAGTTTGATTTCCCGATCGGGAATCCGAACTCAAGAGAACCATTCCGAGAACGCGGAAGTAACTAGGTTAACAAAAGTTCCACGCGGTCTTAAACCCAAGGGTGGAGACAAAGCAGTCGGATGTACATACTTCTCCCAAAAGTCATTTATGCTCACCGGCACTCAGATAAGAAGTACAAACGTTTTGGTGACTGGTTTTCTGCGAGAACTTTCAACTGTTCTGATTGATCCCACTAGTTCTTTGAATAGGAATCTTCTATCTTGGAACATTTTTTGGGTGGCGGCGAACCACTTCATAAGGGTCAGGGGTTTGAAACACAGATGCGCAGAAATAGGTATCATCAAGCGCGCTATCGTGTCTGATATACTGATATCTGTAGTGGATCCGAGCTACCATAGATTAAGGGGTCACGACTGTCGGTCCCCTTGTGCGATTCGTCCAACAAGGCGTGGGAGCTACAGCACATAACCCTTACCATTACTCTCGTGCGTGAACCGTATTGCAGAAAAACATTGTACTGTAAGTGGAAACCACGCCATTTCAAGGTTGAGTTCACAAAAAGTCACGTTGAAATAAGAGATCATCAACATGGTTTGAGAAACAAGCAATTCTATCGGGTTTAGCTCGCATGTGACGCGCCTCAAAGTAGCCAATCTCAATGATAACTGATACGTCGTTTAAAGTATGTTTGGGGCAGAGTTGGCTCCATTTTATTTATTTACATGTATTATAAAATGGCCTATGTTTGAGACGGGTTTTGCATCTTCGAAAGGCATAATGCTGTTTCAAAACCTTGTCTTGGTACTCGAGGAAATGGGTGAAATGAACAAGTTTGGTTGCGTGGGGGAAAACATATCAGCAGGTGATTATATATCGACTGTCACAAAGAGACTGCACCTTGACGTGATGTGACGGCTTGCGTGCCTCCATGACCCGATGGGCTATACAAGATGGCCTATCTCAAGCCGAAGATCAAATCATGCAAAAAGACGAGTTTTACGACGAACTCCTCACTATTGGTCATAAGAGCAAAGGCTCTGACAGTATATTGGTGGGTGATTTTAATGCACAAGTTGGAAAACTGAGTGTATCGGAATCCTATTTAGGTGGACGATGCGCCTTGCCTGTTCAGAGAACAGTTAGTCGTCGAGCGTCTGTGTGATTTGGCTATTCGCAACAGTTATGAGCAGAAACTATCCAAAGAACTAAGAACTCCAACAAGCAGCAATGTAGACGAGCTGTGGGATCAAATCAAGCAGGCGATGCATTTGGCAGCAGATTTTGCCTGTGGTCCTAGATATGGCGTTCATCAAAGACATTGGATCTCGCAAGGGCCACTGGGTCTAATGGAGCAAAAACGTCAGCTGCCTAACTGCAAGAAAGTGAATAAGATGCATCAACAGTTGACGATAAGCCATCAGAATGACCGTGAAAATTAGTGGGTTAAGGAGCCGAAAAGATGGAAATAGCGCCCGCTTCAGGTAACAGTCAAGGACTATTTAAGCCTATACGCGAAAACAGTGGTTGGCGGACTTCGGCTAGCAAAGTCGTGTGTGATAGGAATGGAGAGTTCATCCATGGTAGACAACAAAGGCTGGGCCGTTGGGCAGAGCATTTCAAGGATCAGTTTAGCAGTCCACACACTAACGTATTTAGGCCGATGTCTGCAGCTGCCAATCCTTGGGAGGTGTCTGTTGACTCCCGAACGAAATTGGAAGTGGAGTCGAATATTTGACTTCTGAAGAAGGGAAAAACAGCAGGTGCCGACGATCTTCCCCCAGTTATTTTCAAATTGGGTGGGGAAGCTCTGGCGAAATCACTTACCTCCTTGCTTCATGATATCTGGAACGAGGAGCGTATTCCGTTATCGTGGGGCGAGTCACGGATTGTACCCATGCTCAAGAAGGACACACGGAGTGACTGTAGCAATCATCAGGGCATTAGTTCAATTCCAATAGTTACTAAGGTGTTAGCTTTGGTAATGCTGCGCCGTTTGACACCGATTCGCGAGAGTAATATCCGCGAGCAGCAGGCCGGACTTCGACCAGGTCGAGGTTGCATCGACCAGATATTCACTCTTCGCCAAATACTTGAAATGACGTGGCAACGTGGGACGAGAAAATGCTCAGCGAACCTAGGTAAAGTGGATGTCTCACGTCTTTGTGGTTGGGATCCGAAAGACCCGTCAACCAGCTGACTGGAGACACTGAATAATATGACAGTGAACCGTGAACATTGGCGATCGTGTTGTCATTTTCTATCGAATCGGAATGATTGAAAGAGTGCGTATGTACATTTAGACTGTGTTCCTTATGTACGCTACGGTAGCGTTCTTAGATTTTCCTACCTGCGTAGGTCCACTCCTTGTTCCCCTTGAATATTCATCCTTTTTATGGAAAAATGTAACTGTGGGGAAGAGGCAGCGGTCAGTGAGGCTAGGCCTTGCTGGTAAACGCTGAACGATGATGAATATTATAAATCGAATAAATTGTATTTGCATAAACAGAAAGAGAATGGATGTTTGTGCGCTGGTGGGTTCGAAGTATTAATAATATATTGTGGGGAAATTCTGCTAGAAGCTCCGAGGTTCTGAGTCACAGTTCATTCATTACAGCAGCGATTGAGTTCGTATAGAAAATGCTTTGCACGTCTGGGCTAACCATTTTATACGACCGACGACCCTATCGCAAACGCCTATAGAGACAAACCCGATTATTCAGGTAACTTTGAGCTCGCTGATTCGACGGCTTTTGAAGGGGGTACGTGCTTTTCCTCGTTCACGGTCTGGGTCCCAGTCGGGGCTCGGGTCAGAGCTGTATGCGACCGGGTGCGTCCCTGGGTTGCCGATAAGGGAGCAATCAACATTTCGGTGGTTAGTCATGAAGAACGTTGGTTCAAGCTCATTGAATAAGTGGTAGCGGGCAAGCAGTGGATATGTCTACAGCATAGTGGATTTTTGCCTGGCAAGCAGTTCCTTTAAACTATACCACAAGAGTCCTCTGGCGACAATATGACGCGGCGAGTTTGGCCAGCCAAAAAAATCCACCGCCTCTTGTCGGATTCCAGCGACCGAGTGATGCCTTCCAGAGAAGATTCATGGATCAATCAATCGAATAGGGGCGCTTTTGCAACAACTGTGCTGCCCTGCAGATTGGGCTTGGCTGCGCAAAGGGTAGATATGTATCCTCGAATAAAAAGGATCACTGTGTACTGCTACAATAAAAGAATCATGGACGCCGATGATGCGAATGAGGAGTCTGTTTCTCGCTCACTGGTTTCGCCATGATTCTTCTGACACAAAATTTGTGCACAGATTAGTACTATATATATATATATATATATATATATATATATATATATATATATATATATATATATATATATATACGAAAGTCGGTGTGAATAATAATAATAATTCCACTGGTGCGATGGCCGCCTTTGAAAAAACCAGTAGAATTAGAGGGCGTTACGGTTACGAATACTGAAACTGGAACTGTGATTCTCTGCTGAATCGTGGGTGAAAGGCTTACGAGATCTGAGAAAAGAACACTAAGATACCAAAATCAGGAAACATCATATAAAGATCAGATAACAGGAACCTGTTTTAATCACGAAAAAACTACGGGGATGCTACGGGCAAAATAGACCCGGAAACGTTGATTGGAAGCATACCTTTACGGCTCCATTCATTAGAGGAGCAGCTTTCGGTCCCAGCCGCAGATAAGCCACTACGTAATCCTGCTGCGTGACCGTCAGTTCCTCGAACAAGATTCGCTCGGTTACCAGTTTGTGGAAAAATCGCCCAGCATCACTTTTCGAATACGAACTTCCTTTCCCATATAACGCATTCAAATGGTCTCCGGAACGTCGAATTTCATTTGTTTGTGCGCCTTTTGAACGGGCGAGAGAGGTAATAGTTATTAGTTGCACTCGTTCAATATTCATTATCACCATCACTACAGTCATCAAAGTGGTCGGTATTGATTATCTCATTGTTGGTATGAAAACATAACCAGTGCTGCCCTTACCGTCCACAAGTTTTACCCCGTAACACTTCGTTTATTCCAACAACGAAAAAAACTCCGCGCCGATTAATTGGGGAAAGCATGCTGCTCATTTGAAACACGATTGTCAGAGAACACTATAGTTCGTTTAGTAGGATTAAGAGATGTTATGCACTATGCCTTTGGACACCCTGTGCTGTTAGGTTTCCCTCGATTACTTAGGGCTCGCTCGTTGTTCTACGTAGTTCCACTTATGATGGTGGCGCTAAGACCATCATACACTAACGACCACCGCCAGTACGAATATTCTTCATCTCGATAGCTACCGCAGCATATTTCCGCTGAGAAACGACGCGAGAATACAGTTATGGCCAGAAAACTCAAGAATCCTGAGACTAGGTACATCTGACCAGAAAGACAACTAAGGCTTAACCAGCCACAGTAGTGCATTCAAAGTTAACTGATGTGCGTACCGTCCGATCACTGTTAATGGACCCACTATTACGGGAGGTAAAAATTCCAGAAAAAGAAACAAACTACTCCTACTATTGACAGCGTGGTCGGTAGTTGAAATTTCGCTCGAATCCAATATATCTGCGCTAATCTGACTAGTGCTTAAATGGACTCTTTCAAACATCAGTGAAAATAGTCCCTATGATTGCCATCTCACGGAAGCGACTGGACCAAGCCGACACACACACACAAATCCATGGATGGATTGAAAGCAGGATTCTGTGGCTTCACATAGATCATAGCCGAGAAAAAAACATGTATTCTTTCGAAAGCTGTAGAGTGAGCAAGCCTTAACTGACCAGAGTGAGCGACTTGGTCTCTGTGTGAACGCTTGGAGATCGGTCTTTAGAGGGTTTTTGCAAGTAGTTCTGTGGTGACTTCATATTTCATTTTGAGAAACATCAAATCTATTTTCCACGCCTTGGCTGATCTTGACGAAATGTCTTATCGAAGCTTGACAAGAAAAAAAAACAGGGACATTAGTTCCGACATTAGATTTAAAAAAAATTAGATATTCTTATCAAACTCAAATATGGCCACTATTCTTGTTTAGAATTTATATCCCTCTAAATCAGATCACATTTTCTGTAGATCACTGTTATTTCGCACTCTTTCGTCGAAGTCAATGTGATATTTGATTAGCTTAACTGGTCTATTAAGAACATGATAATTGCACTGGCTTCTTGATCAGCCAAGATACGCCTATTTGCCTTGATCCAGTTCAAATACTTTCCAGTACCTGATGTGATGCAGCTCCGTTGCTAACCGCCTTTGGCAGGCGGTAATGTTTCTTGTCCTCAGCGTCGTTGATTTTCCGAATTAGCTACCTATATCCACTGAATGGGGCAGTTTTCTAACCAATGCAAACAACCAAAAGGTTCGTGGGTTTGGTTAACGTCCGGGCTAACCATCTTATTCGATTAGTAGCTCTACTACAAGCATTCACACAGACCAACCCATTCACTCCGGTCAATTGAAGCTTACCGTTTCGGCGGCTTTTGAGGGAATATACGTGTCTTGCTCGACTGTGATCTATGGAAAATCTGTGCATGAATTTTCCCGGCCGAACGGTCAACGCTATGACAACTTCAATTGATCCACAACCATCTGTTGGGCTCGGCTTAAGGGTTTACGTGTCGGCCTAGTCAAACATTCGAGTGCGTACCGGTGGGTTGACACCTTCGCTCTGTCCGTCGACACTTCAGCCCATATGCAAACGACGAACAGCTTATCATCACGTGATGTTTCAAGCATTTACCGGCCACTGGTTCAGTTGTGCACCCCCACAGACCGGAACTGCTCCGTTGATCTCGCTTGTGTTAGTCCGTTTGTAGATGCATACGTGATCCAAGCACAAATATGAAATCGGAAAGCAAAATGGACTTCGATGGTGTGTGCGAGCGTAGCTGAACTGCTGATCTCAGGCCACCGTCATCCGTCTGCAACTCGGTCAGTGCACACATCCCGTTAGCAGTAATAATACTGTACAGGAAGTGTCTACTACAAATCTCATGATGGATTTGTTAAATTTATACCGAGTGAGTACTTTAAATAAAAGTAAGCATACACCAGTATAGAAACCACATTGCGAATAATAAGTTACATTACCAGGGGGTACAAGGAGGCGAGGGGTAAGACATGCCCAACAAATCTGTCAAAATCATACCTCGATAAAGTTAGTATCATCCGCTTAGGCGAAATATTTGGTAGGGATCCTTACGAATTCAAACCAAAGTTTATAATATCTACTGCATAGAATAGAGTGGGGTAGGGGACTCTAGTCGCAGGTTCGTTAACATTCCTTGCCCTAAATTTGAACCTCATTTTGTCTGTATTCATAGCGCGAAACATCGACTTGGGGTTGCACGAAAAGTCACAGACAAACACTCACCGCGGAACACATCGATACAGTAATTGATGGTCACATTGCGTCGCATGTGTACGAACCGGTCAATGGCACGCACAATCAACATCGCGTCCTCGGTCACATCGCGTTTTTGCAGTTGACGTCGATCAGCCAGTAGACAATTGTCACACATACAGCCCACTACGAGACCACAATCGGCAGAATTGAATGCCTCACCGAAATGTTGCAAAATCAACGTTCGACGACATTCGAAGTGATTTTCACAGTAGGCTACCATACGGAAAAGGGCCTCTTCGTGCAGTTGAATTGTTGCATAAGAACCGCCTGAGCCATCACCTGTGTTGCACACATGCGTGAGTACAAAAATATGGGGCAGAGGAAGGAGAGAATAGGATCTAGTGAAAAGCGAATTATGAAAAACTGATTATTTAATATTTTAATGGAAAATTGCCGATTGGGAGAGACCACAGGTAGTGTGTCACAGCAAAGATAGCTACACGGTCATTGTTAAAATGTGTGAAAATTGTAACCAGTCCTTCAATTAGTGAATAAGGACAACGCAACGGACATTCCACAGGTACATAGCCTACAGGTGGCGAACAGGGAGAGCCGCAGCTCGATGAATGCAACCGGTCTCAGACCGAGAAGAGAATCCACGTACAGGCAACTTCCGTACAATCGAATGGATGACTGAGCGAATCCAACCGGATTTGGTCAACGGTGCATACGTGTATGTTTGCCGGCTGCCATACATCTGACCAACAGTGCACGTATGCGCACGTGACTGAGTGATCCAAACATCAAATGAAGTTTCTATCATTTAACAACAATTCGCTGAATGTCAGCAATATTCTCTTCTGTGAGAATCAGGTAGGCAAAGTGGCATTTGACTAAGTCAACCGTATAGTTCTCTGGTGTTCCCTCTCGCAAGAAGACGTGGCAGAGGAGTTAATTTGTTTTTCAATCGCGGTATGCGAACAACCCGAGACGAGACTGTACTGAGCGCAAAGTTTACCGGGATAAAAGGTGTTCTTAAGACTGCCCTTTGTTCCACTTTGTAAGTGAGATGATTATGAAAATGCCCTGCGCTCATATGAGAACAATATCGATATTTTTTCAGACAGGAAGTTGTGATTTAAAATATGATGATGATGTGGAGGCCCAGTTAAGTTACAAGTATTTCTCAGAGGTCTGAGAGATAGTGCATCCACATTTGGAATGCATCTTGCACCTTCAAATTGTGGGATTTTATTTTAGAACCGGATTGATTGGAAGCCAATCCTTGTTCCGATGCACCTCTCGATTAAGGCCACAGCTTAGTATCATAATAAAGCTAAATTCCGTTAGGTAATTGTTGAGCCCAATCCTTGAATAAATCCCGTAGTTCAGGAATCTTGTTCCACGGTTTACAAGGAGCACAATCCTTGAACTGTTAAACCTTCAAACAACAACAACAAACTGTGCTAGATCCTCTCCAAACCAAACACGATGTCTCAGATGCTTTGACAACAGACAACTTAACATCGTTGCTTATTCTTCTCAAAGACAGAATGGGCATAAAATTACGGCTAAAACACAGATATTAGACAGTAATCTTATTTTACCAACTGATATAGACACAGAAAAAACCAGCGAAGCGAATATCTAAAACTGTCAGATAGAAAATCTACAACCAAATTCCCATAACATTTGATAGAGAAGTAACATTGAGAGAATTCGCGGCTAAAAAACAGTCTGCATTTCTTCAGAGAAGTACCCCCCCGATGGAAACAATGTAAGGACCATCGATAGAGTCAGTCGATCAGCTGATTGACCGATGAAACCGCTCCAGCCCTAGTTGGCCAGATTAACAACCAATCAGAAGGGGAGAGTGCGAAAGTTGATGAGATAATGGTACAAGGTTAACTAGTACGCTAAACAAATCGCAGAATATATATATATATATACATATGTATAACTGACAGAATTATCCACGAATCACAGTTGTCGTTCTTCTATGGACTCCTCGATGAAGAGCTTCCATGCACACTCGTGACGCCACAAATTCCATTCTGGTCAGACAGACCAATTCGGAGTGTACAAGTATAAGGATGTTTGAACAAGAGTGCCGGGAACGCATACCTGACGAGCGACAATAACCGCGAAACCGGTCGCGTGCTCCCGGGCAAATTTTGCTCACCCATCCAGATACTACTACTTACTACTTATATATATGTATATATATCATGAAAAAAGTTGCCAACACTCCACCCCTAGGTGTTTGCAGTATCTCCATTCTGTGAGGAACGCAACATCTACTTTCACTATTATATTAGTTGTCGCAAAAAAAACGCCCAAACTCGAAATCTCTTCGGTGCGGCGGCCACTACTGCAATGAAACCATGAAAGAAAATCGGAAATACCATAACGACAAAAGTATTGGGCCCACTGGATTGCTACACTATTTCGTTATTTCCGAATTATGTCAAAATTATTCGGAATTGGGTAATAACATGCTTCTGTTTCACAAAACATCCCAAGAGTACACCTGTCTGCACATTGTGCATCGTATATTACGTACATATGTTTGTGCCCGTACAAGATGGATCACGCGAACGAGACCTCAGTAGGTCAGTGGAATAATATTTGCGAATAGTTTTGATATAATTCCGGAAATAATGTGAGAAATGACATACATGAATAAGGCGAGCTACCAGTGATTTGAATAGCCGTTTCTACCAAGGCTCTCGAAACACTTTCCAGATAAGGTAGCTGCGCAATTCCGGCCAACCTTACTGTCAACACAGAGCCATTCGGAGTATTGACACTCCTCATCTAAGCTTGTGTGTGACAACAAAGGTCCCAGGTAAAAAAGGTTTTGCAAACCTTTAGTCAGTGAATCTCGAACCTTTGTTTTGTCTGGCTATTTCGTGCATTCGTTACGGTGCCCGGCCTCAACGAGTTGCGTAGTGGGTGGCAAATTGGTACGCCACGTGATGACTCTTAGAATTACATGCATGTCGATAGAGTGATTCGGTGCCCTGATAATCTTTATCAAGGTCATTTTGCAATAGGGAAAACGCTCCTATGCTCTCTCTTTATTTCACCTGCACCATATCCGATGGGCGATTTACTTGAACCTCCTAACTCCATAGTCCCGCAACAACCCCAAGACGACAAAAGAACATGTGGCCAAGTAATCAGAACGCGGTTTACTTTCGAATACTCACATTTTTCACGCTAGCCTTTCCACATGAAGTGGTTGTTGAACGCGTTCACTATCAAAACTAAGGTTGAATGAGAGGCTTTTAGCCGACAATAAGGTGATTCGGAATCTGGTAGGATGATTCTATGCCCAGGAGATGTGTCTAGTTTCGTGGAGGAAGCGACCATTGAAATCACTAATAGCCTGCTTTATTCTTGTAGAAGTCCGGCGGGGACGATACTTTAATTGTGACGATATTTCCGATTTTCCCTCATGATTTAGTTTTAATAGTAATTGATATAATGATGAAGACGGATGTTGTATTCCGTACAGAAATGGAAATACCACGAGGATGAACCTACTGGATGATTATGACATCTACAGTTTCCCCGGGGAGAGTTTGTCAAGTCAAAATAAAGTAAACAAACGTGGAAGTCAGTTGTTTTCCAAGTGTGTTGGAACTGTTGATCATTTTGGTCCAGACATATCTGACAACGTTAACCGATGTAACGGTATTAGGGGATACTATCTTTTAACCGTTGCTTACAAATAATTGATTGAAGCCGGCCTGGAGATGACAGAACTGGTCAAAACACGGATGAGATGATGGAGATAAAGTGATTCAAACCTCTGTCGCCTCAAAAAGACAAGAGGTTCGAACCCCAGATCCTCCGGTCACCTGGACGGTAGGTCACAATTCGTCATCGTTAGGCTTGTTAGCGTGCCTGACCTACTGAGGCTCTATGTGGATCTGCATCACTAAGTTTCAAGGTCATAGCTACAAATCCCCTTTTCCGTGAAATGGTCCCTAGCGAGGGATGCTCCCTCTACTGCACTCACACGTCCAGCACATCATAAAATCGGTGTGGGGATTGGGAATTTTCTCGGACAAAACAATAAATATAATACCAAGGAATTATTCACACCTTGGATTAGTTTCCGCATACGGACCACATCATGCCAATGGTAATACAGGATACATGTGGATGGTAGTCCATCTCGGCCAGCACGACCAGCTTCTTGGTAGTAGCCTTCGATCGATTTTGGGAGCGAATGATGAATTACAAAACGGACGTCTGGCTTATCAATGCCCATTCCAAATGCAATGGTGGCACATACGATCTATGGAGGAATGAAAAAATGGAAGTAGTTTAACTAAACTAATTTATCAATCAGAATGCCCAACCATGTTGACTATTTTCAGCGAAGATATAGGGCACTGATACTCTTAGCAGTCACACGTGGATAGAAAAATAAACAAACGGTCACAATAAAAAGTGGTCTGATCATTAGTTCCGGAATCATTTGATGCTGATCGAGAGCACCAAACAATAGTGTCGTTGATGCGCCTTTGCAACGGCCACTCCATTCTCGAATGAACGTAATCTGGACCAACTAACCTGCTTGAATCCCGGAATTGCTCGTTCATAAGAACATTTTAGAACTAAGAACCCGAAATGGGCTTGTGCACATCTGTCCATCGCTCGCCCAAGTTAGTTAAGCTGTGCATCACTTACGTTCGAGTACCACTTATGAACAGTGACTTTGCACCAAGGATCCGGAAATAATCTTGGCTACTGGCCTGTCGTTTATGATGTAACGTTTTGCAGCTTTGAAGACTGACAACCGTTGCGCGACTGTATGCTAGAATGGTGTATTAACAATGGAAGGACATTTTATTCTTCCCGAATCACTTGGTAGGGTAAGTAAAAAGGGGTAGTGCAAAAGAGAATTCCGGAATATTACCAACATCCCGACAACTTACGGGGAAAAGATTCTGAGACGAGTTTTACTCGGACGAAAAACGCTAGTGGATTGACAAAGATCACTTTGTAAAAGACTCCATACTGTTGCAAGCCAGGCTATTTTGGTGAGGACAGTAATAAAACTTCGGACTCATTCACCTGGTAACCATAGATCAAACAAACTCGTCAGTATGGCCCTTCGAAATAGCCCACGCCTCGTTAATGAACCATTGTTACTGTCTGTTCGGTCTCTCACACCCGTATCGAATGTAATAATTAAACTGTTGGCCTAAGGCAAAGTCACCTTGGATGTTGCTGATCCACTAGACGATTACAACAAACCAGCTGAGCCCTGTTGCACAAATGAATCGGTGAACAAAATGGACTACATTAAATGTGATTATTTACTACATCAAGCATTGTTCTGATTGGTTCATAAGAGACCTTTCTTGGCATAGTTTAGTCGGGTCAATTGACCGGCGGATTAAACTTTACAAACCACTGTTTGCTTATTCCCAATTAAAATTTCCTTGTGGCACACTGTAACGATACAGTGTTTGTATTTTCTGAAGAACTGAATTTTGACAGTAATGTCAATCGTACATCCGGTTTGGTGGGCCCAGATGAACCAAACAGTAAATAAATCACTGGAAGTATTTTGACCATTCACATCCTTTGACTTTCTTCTAATTGAACGTGAAAAACCGTAGAAGTCCCAAATGTATTATCAAACCATTAAAAAACAGTACGGAATGTTTGCAGTTATCCGAAACGCAAGAGTGGTAACTTAAGCCAGGCTGGATTACATAAAAGCACCTTTCCAAATGCCCCAGTAAGGTCGAAGGTGGATGTTTCAGGTTCCGGCTCGGATACTCGCTTTGAACACTCAGCAACATGCACCAAAATGACCGTGCTCTTCATATAGCCTTTGCCGAAGAAGTCCTGATTTCTCGTGGGGCAATGTTTGCACAAAAAATACGAGGACAACGGCGAATGCCCGGCACCCTTTACCGGATTGACCGATCTTTAGTCGGTAGTCGGTCGCCGCGAACGACGGGACAAGGCAGACAACATTATGCTCGCCGGTATCTGTGGCGAAGAAGTGGATTGGGGGCGCAGGATGTCTAGACTCAACGGAAAGGCATGGGAACTGACCAATCAGTTGCTGGTCTCCTCCCTTCAAATCGCGGGTTACATCGTTTGGTCAAAGACTCGTGGTGGGGTCCCTTAAGTTGTCCTTCTAATTCGGTTTGGATAAACGATTAAGCAGATTTTGCCGATTGAGAAGCTATGTCTGCTGAACTATACACATTTTCCTCTCCTTATCTCATGGTTTTCGTCCTTCGACACGGTTCCGATGACGTGTAGTTTGTGCAAAACATCAACAATGTGGGAATATATATATATATATATATATATATATATGTATATGTATGAATTAAAATAAACATGGTTGATCATTTAGTTGTAGCGAAACAAAGTGCAGAATATACCTTGCATTTGTCTTCTTGAATCCACATTTCTTGAACTTTTCGTCGTTGTGCGTCCGTCATACCAGCATGATAGGCCAGTGCAGAAAGACCGGCTTTGCGCAATTCATCCGCGACGATATCACATTCGCGACGAGACAGACAGTACACAATACCAGATCTTTTGGGGAATTCTGTGTGGATGACCTCGATTATCTCTTTAGTGCAACATTTCAGTTTCTTCGGTCGGACCTCAAATTTCAGATTGGGACGGTTAAAGCTTTGTATGAACCTATAGAAACAGAGGAAATGTAATGACGTCAGCCGAAGTTCCTTGATCACATCGGCTACAGAAATCTGCCAACCACGACGTTAGACAGACAACAGCTAAGTAATCACAGGATTTTCATGGTTGGTTAGAGAGAGCATTGACAACTACGATGCCAAGACTCGGAGTAGCGAACCACATAGGGACGCAATAAGTCAGAAGTGGCAGTGTGCCGGGCATCACCAGAGTCCGAAATCAGTTAGACGTGAAGAGTTTTGATCTTACCGAGAGATCAAAGCTAGAGAAAAGCGGAAATATAGCTGATGGTTGTACGGGTCCCATAAGGCCTGTGATAAATTTCAGCTGTCAGTATCAGTTATTGGACTTCCATCGAAGTCTGTCGGAGCAGTGTGGAGCTGTTTCATCCACTGGTAGTCAAGTACATCAGGTGATACCTACCTCGGCCGTTCGAAGCTCAGATTTAGCAGTCACCTTGGTGAGAAACGCCCACTCTTTGTGTCCGGGCCAGATTTAAAAAGGCTATGTGTGCTACTACCTTTTCAGGCAAGGATGCCAATGACTGTCCCAGGTTTATGCAACCTGCCTCTTCTGTCTCCAACCCAATCTGTTCGCCCCCTCTGCTTACCCATAATGTCCCCACTGGTAACACGCCCGATAATCGTAACGGTTCGTTGTCAAGTAGTGTAGTAGGTGGTTTTCTGTTTGCTACCTCACATTTTTTCAAGCTTTGTCACCCTCTGAATCTCAGTTCCTTCAATGTGTGCACTCTCATGCAGGCTGGCCAACAGGCCTGTTTAGCCCTGACAGTGAACTCACTTTCCATTGATGTCTGCTGCGTGAGTGAAACACGAATTCAGGATTCAGGATTCGAGTAGAGTAATTGAACTAACTGCACACTTCAGGAAACGAAGCAGTTCAAGCTATGGGTCAACGCGGTGTGGGAATAGTCTTAAGTGAGAAGGCTGAAGCGGCCTTTCCCAATTACTGGATCCCGGTTAACAGTCGCTTGTTCGCTGTGAGACTACAGGGATCAGTCGGCGTCCGGAAGGATAGTAGTGTTCAGCGCAGTTCATTTGATATCTCGGCATATGCTCAACAGACTGCAACACTGACATGGAGAAAGATGAGTTTTACGACGAACTCGTCACCCTTGTTCAGAAGAGCACTGGCGTTGACATCGTAGCGGTAGCAGGTGACTTTAACGCACAAGTTGGAAAACTTAGTGCATCGGAATCCTGTTTAGGTAAGAGGTGCACCTTGCCTGCACAGCGGACAGATAACAGAGAAACACTTCAATTCTATGAGGACAATAACTTATTGCTGTCCAGCACGAATTTCCGACACAGTTTGCCTCGCACGGCGACACGGTGCTCTCAATCGACAGGTAGTCTGATTCGCACCGGCCATATTGCAGTAAACTACGGTTGGTCCAGTTATGTCCAGAACCACAGGTCGTACTGGACCACGCACGTCGATTCGAACCATGCGTTAGTTTCAATGCGATTTTCGCTGCAGCTCAACGGCCATCGACGCAGGCCACAAACCCGATTAGCTGTCGAACGTCTGTGTGATTCGGCTGTTTGCAACAGCTATGAGCAGAAACTATCCGACGAACTAAGTACTCCGACGAGCAACAATGTAGACGAGCGGTGGGATCAAACTAAGCAGGGTATGCATTTGGCAGCAGATTTCGCCTTTGGTACTAGATCTAGCGTTCACCAAAGACACTGGATCTCGCAAGGGTCGCTAGATCTAATGGAGCAAAAACGACCTTATCACTGGAAGATCTGAAACGGCTGTTTCTCTTCCGTACACGCAACCCGCAATTCAAGTTTCGTGACCAAATACACCGCTTAGTGTGGCGTAGCCACGGTGTTCCATTTGGTCTACCATTGGCCAGTGTGGTTGTTGAAAAGTTGAAAAATGATCCACTTTGGTCAATAGTCTAAGGTTTCCACTTACACAACCACTATGTGGATGACAACTTCTATTTAACCGATTCCCCTATTTAAAAAAATCAAGAGCGTTGAATACGTTCAACCCAGCTCATGTAAACATAAAATTCATCACAGAAGTGGAATCGGACAACGAAAATAGCACTCCTGGACGTTCTATTAACTTGTTAAAAGAAGATTTAGAATAGTCAATGCATCTTTATTCAGATTTTCGTATCCCTTATTATGCAACGATACATATTTGAAAGTCTCGTATAAAGTGCAAAAGTAGTACGGTATGGGTGAAAGGGAACTCCAAACAGTGTGGAATATTTCCGTGGAAAACTACTTGATCGAGGTGATGCAAACAGGAGCGGAAGTCATCGAAAAGATGAAGGTGCGAAAAAGTTAACATATCTCTCCCTGCCACTCAAAGGTGACACGCTTGCCACACAGAGAAGACTGTCAGGTGTTAGCTAAGATTCAAATTCAACTGAAAGACAAAATTCCTGATTTTGTGGTTTCGTTTTGGGCAAATTTATCCGCATGTTTCTGTGAGACAACGTGTGTCGGTCGCACGATTAGTCGCTTGTGTGAACGCATCCGTGAGCATCACTCCACATGATGGAGCACTGGGACAATTAAGTCAATCAATAGTGCGATCGTTTCAAACCTAGTGAAGATTAAATTGACGCAAGTTCTCCGTCCCTGTATAAGGTCCGAGGTGGGCAAATTAGGCTCGGTGAGCGTCCGTACCATAAGCATAGCGTGAGCTGTCACAATCTTAAAAACGCTGCAGTTCCTACACAGCTTCCGTGATCGACTCCTCAACACAAAGTAAACACTCAACTCAATCGTCCACGGTCTGTATGAAAACATGGACCAACAGTCCACCTTCGGACATACCGATAGACTTTCAGAAAATACTTTGGCAATCTGAATTTATCTTCAGTTGTTTTGAGGTGGCACCAGGAATTAAGTGTTACACAGAAAAGGAAATCCACCCACGGACTATGTACTCAAAAGGTCAACACTACGAGCTAGGGTTGTATCGGCTACTCTTCGCCTAGAGGGTAGATGCTCTACATCTGCGCGCATTGGATGTGGCTCTCGAACGCAAATTACGTAAGTGAACAGTTGGATTTAAGTGGAGTCGGGGGAAGTGATAAGCATTCTACTTCGTATGGACTGCGTGTTGAACTACACAACATACACGTATAGGAAACGTTTGCTTAAGTGAACCAAGGAAAAACGACTATTATTAGCCCCGTACAAACAAACATAATAAGGACAAAACCGACGAACAAGAAACGCACCATTTTGTGTTTGTCATTTTCAGCTGATGCAAAATATCCTGTCGCACTCGGGGTGTGGCTGTCGCGGTCATTGCCATCATTGGAACTTTGGGATATTTGGTACGCAAAATGCTTAGATTTCTGTAATCCGGACGGAAGTCATGACCCCACTGGGGGGGGGAGATAAAGGGGGCAGCAGTAGCAAAGGGACACACAAAAAACGGAATATTGCGTGACTAATGAAAGACGAGGAAAATATGCAAATACGTTCAGAGTAGTTCAGAACAAAATAGTTTACAACAAACCGCAAAAATAAAGTATGGAAGAACTGAGTGGAACGACAATTGATTCTAGAAACATTTCTCTATTTTTCTATTACAAATTTCAGCGGAAAGGAATTAGAAGAGTTCATTTCATAACCTGGTGGATTAATTGTATTGTTATAAAAAAAGAGAGAAAGAAACATCGGTCAAACATTCTAAACTCGTAGGGTTGATGAGTTGCAAACAGAATCATAACAAAGATCAGTTGTAGTAAAAAAGGGGGGGATGGGAGAAAGCGAACTGTTGTTTAACAACAAAAAATTCACAAACAAACCCGGAATCGAATAACTGACCGTCCATCTTCTTGGGCAAGTGGACCGTGTTTACGTCAGAAGGCGCACCAATTTTCGAAACAAAATGTCATTCTATCAAGTTACAACTAGGAATTTTTCCAATTTGATACATCGGTAAAATTGTTCCAGCACTGGGTAACACGAAAACAGAATTGTCACGCTCCAAACCAAACGAACTTCCAGTCACGTGCTATAAACAATATAGGGATACTATTCACTCTTGACTGAGATGAAAGAATTGATCTCGCGTACCTGGCTCACACAATGTGCCTCATCGATGACAAATCGAACCAACATATTTCGGCGGTAGAGCTGATCTAAACTACTCTTCAATTTGTCCGACGCCGCAATCTAGAGGAATGGAATCGAGTCAAAAGTCTGAGATGAGAGGAGAAAACAGGTAGTATACAATAACCGCAAATTCAAAGCACTTGCGGCATTAAATAGATGGTAAAGACATGGTAAAAAGCAACTGATAAGAGTAAGGCTTCTGAGTTGGTAGACAATCATGTCTCCTGGGACTTCTCCTAACTCTTAAGTCCCCATGGACAACTCAATTTTCAGACGCCATGCCTCGGAAAAGTGCACATCGAACGGGCTAAATCACGCAAATCACACTGCTTATTGCTTGGAAGTCACATTGCAAATGAGGTCATCTTCGATCAGTTAGTTCTTCTTTCTTAATTACTTCTCTCCTATAAGTCCCTTTGATTTCCATAACTTTTCCAGTTTATCACGTCGAATGTCAAGCTGCAAATTTTCGTCTATCACTCCAGTGGACAGCAGATTAGAATTCGGGTCCCTGACGTTTGGGTTGGCAAACGTCTAATTTACTAGATTGCCGCCGATTATGCAGCGAGCGGTGCGGACGGAATCTGCCACATCACAGATATTCAATTCCCGAGAACTTCCAGCTGTATTCCGAATTCCAAAATCAATCAGTCCGACAGATTTTCCGATGCTAAATGCTCAAAAAAGTCAACAACCGCAATATGAAATTGAGCTAGATGTGTCCTAACACTATCCTCAAATCCGGGCATCTGACTGATGTCGTGATGGCACGGTTTAGTTTGATTATTTTCGAATTCAATACAATCATTGCATTCAAACTATGTGCCAAATGACCGCTAGGCACACTTCCACAGTCTTTGAAATTAGCTTCATCTTCTAAAAATAATTTCCAAAGAAGGACCGCAAAATTAACTGGCTTCGATTGAAAACTGTCTTGAGAAACGTTGCCCACAATGACGGGAACGTGAAGTCAACGTTAATTTCGTAGAAAACGCGGTATACTTTTTTTTTTAAATAACTAGACTTTCATGCCTCCGTGATCTTAATGTTCAGACGAGAAACACGGGTAAAAAGGGGCCCGACTAATACATTCAAATATGAAGAAAGGTTGTTGGGGCCAAGCAATTTGACTCCACACGCTTTGGCTAACAATCGATTCTGTACCCATGGTATTATTCACAGGAAAGATAACTCTAAACAATGGTCAAAATAAAAATGCACATGTTTAGACAATCTTTTTAGTCATTAGTACCAAATGATGTAGGGAGTGTATCGAAAAATCGATGCGCCACGTATTGGTTTTAATTGTGAATGATATAATGTTAATAACAGCGCTGTTGGTAGATGTAATGTGCCAACGTTTCGACTACCGTGAACAAGTTTTACAATTGTAAAACTTGCCTTGAGAAAGACTACCCACGGTAAACGAAACGTTGACGCATTATATCTACCAACAACGCTGTTATAAACATTATATCATTCACAATCTTTTTAGTCACCGTGTTCAAACTGCAAGTCGATGACAGTTAGGAACAAATTGCCAGGAGGAAAAAGTCTGACGATCATAACCGGTGGGAAAAATTTGTGAGAGACACTCAGTCTACCTTTTCCGGTGTCACGTAAAGCAGTTTCAAGCGCAAATCAACTAAATGCAAGTTGGCGTATACTCGATCCGTCTCGGTCATGGATGCTTCACCGGTCAAATGAGCCGCCGGAATCTAATGAGGATGAACAAGAAAACCAAAAAACGATCACTTTCCGTCACTCATGTTGAGGTAAAAGCAATGTGGGCGACTAAGACGTAGAAAATGTAAAACCCACTATACTAGCCGAACAGTTATCACATTCAGTAATGAGGTAAGAAAGATATCGTTAATCAACCCAAGAAATACGACCAAAACAAGTGAACTGATCCACCATCAATGACATAACTGGCTATTCGACAGATAGGACACTTATCAGGAATGAAACGCAGCAAGAGAGAGAGATAAAATAAGATAATCCGGCGAAATTGTGCATTCTAAATGTCTAGCAGCCATCTCAACAAGGTGATTCCGAGATGAGCTAGCAGACTGGCCTGAGATCAGAAGGATCGACTCAATAATCAAGCGGTGTGCACCGACATACTCTCCATAACTGATAGAGCGGAAAACGGAATCGACAATCATGACCCTGAAAACTGGAGTGGCGTAAGAACGCACAAGGTCTCGAGAGATCGTAAAACAATGGGATAAAAGTTTGATCAATTCGAAGAATAGAAGTCCGACCGCTTCTGAATCGGTAGCAAAAAAATGACTTTATGAATGGCCGCGATTTACTATCGGAATAATCGATCCTATGGCTACTAGCTATAGCAAGAACAACGAAGTCAGGCAGACACAGAATCCAGTTTCATTAATGAAAACGTGTTGCATTCTTAGGGTGAGGGAATGTAGACCTGGGCCTTTGTGACTGCCACCGGTTTTTCGAATCTGCTCCTGATCGATCTGCTTTGTTTGCTATTTACCAATCTCAGTTGCCCAAAAGTTGTTATGCTGTGAAACAAGACCATTCGGACTGATCACTTTGTTTACTATTGACCTGCTCCGCTTTCCGTAGATCGCTGATTCGTTGGCGTCAGCCACAAATCGTTCATTCGGTTTGACTCTACGTTCTTGCCCGCCAATCACAACTCGACGTCACATAATGACCAAAAGCCATGGAATAGCGTGGTTTCATTTTGGCTACGATGACGGAAATAGCCCAAGAACTGACACAGTTAAGATGCATCAGTTTGTAGTTAAGGGATAGTGACTTTCCGCCTACGATTTCTCGTTTCACCGATGCTAACCAACAAAATAGCCCGGTTCGGCTCAGGCGCAGCTAAGGCGAGGATACCATTCCTTCGGACATTTGATAACCGCACAGCGGAAGCTCAGACAGATCGCACTTCTGATTGTAGTCATAACTACTACGGACACATGGACATACTTCCACAGAAGACACTCACCCAAAACCATTGCATCAGAGTCGTACTGGAAATACATCTCGCTTAAGGTTTTGTAAATTTATTCTCTGAGTTTTCGAAGCAAACCCCACCCCACAGTACGTCTTCCACGTCAAGCTAAACACCGGAAAAACAAAATTTGATTGGTGTAGTTAAAACCAGAAAAAATTTCAGTGGGAAGTCGGAAATAATGTCGCAACAAAAGTGTCGTACACTCTTAGGTCCCCATACAAATGAAGCAAGTCAACAATGAGTGGGGCGACATTTTCGCCCAGATTCTTGGGAGATCTTTTGCACATGATCTTTATGATATTCTAGACCACATAAATGTCGACCAAGAGCCACTCGTGTTCCGAGATGGTATTCTGGTTCATCCTTCGATACATATATTCACTGACTTAGAAAAAATTAGAATCCAAACGGCTCAGTTGCTCTTCTTTGGGATGATGTCTGATCCAAAAAACAATTGCGAGCCTATGGTTGGACGTGCGTTCCGAAACGCGGCATAATCCCATTGTAAAACAGCCTCCACTTACCGTTTATTAACTGCAGCAAACCCCGTCCAGTAGATCATTACTCCAGGAATTAGAGACTAAGAATATCAAATTGGGATTTTTCCAATTAGACAGATTTGCTTTGCACTTTCTTCGTGTTAAGATCGATTTGAAATCATAAATCAGTGAACACCAACCGTTTACATTTTGTGCCTATTTAGTGCAAACTGTATTCATTACAGTATCACACGAAAGAAAGGGTTACGAAGAGTGAACCGAATACAACAACGGTGCGCCACATGAGGTTTTGTGAAACCATACATTGTGTGTATAAGTGACAGCAAAATAACTACTCAGTCCATTGGTGTTATTTGTCAAATAGTTGAGTAGTGAGAAATTCACTTCGATTCGCTGTCTCAATACTCGAGGCTCCATACTGATGGGGCTACGACAGCAGTCTATTTGGATCCGCTAACTTCGAAGCATTTCATTGACCACATTGCCACCGGGAGCATGTGATCACGTGACTAGCGTTAACCAATTAGGGCGTGGTTGAAACTCAAAGTAGAACTCTCCGCGATGAGGCGGTTACCGGACACGGTCACTGACGCATTCAAGGCCGGATGGAACGTGGACAATTCGGGATGGCAAGAAAAAAGGGGATTGGAAATCCGTAAAAGTTACAGCTAGAAGATGCACCCAGTTTTTGTTTTAGAAACGACCGTTCCACTGTTTGCTAGTTTGTTTCCTACGTATCGAAATGTATGAAATACGACACCTTCGTCGCGAAGGTATTTTCTATCATTTTTTGTCATACATTTTACCAGTAGATAGCCTGTGGAGCTTCCGTATATGGGCGTTGCTCAGGACTACGGATAGGATATTCGAGAATGGTAGTTGCAATCCATACAAAACTGAAAATACTGGAAAAATCTAGGAGGGGAGAGAAGAGGAGGGAGTACGACAGCTCTGTGGTAGAATGAAAACAAACAAATTGGTCGTCGAATACGTAAATCGGGCCAATAAATTTCACACACTGAAAGGTGAATGACATTCGGTCGCTACTGGTCTTGGCAACTATTATGTGACCTAAATGGGAAACATCGAAGTTTTTATTAATGTTAAAGCGCGAGATAATACATCCTGTGTTCTGAGGGGCTCTCTGTAGTTCATCATCCGGTGTTCTCGAGAAGCTTGCTTTAGCATCTTGAAAAAAAAATGCTAGTATGAATTTCATCGATATTAAGCCACCAAAGCCACGATGAAAAAGTAAATCAATGCAAGAGAGAATGAAAGGATATATTACTACTGGGTTCACCAAGCATATCAGTTCTTTCAGAATCCTAGACGCCATGAAATGTCTACGGAATCTTTAGTTCATTTGTGGAGATTGTACTACCGGGATGTCTAAGCCGAGACAGGGCATTACCTTTGAGGGAGTTTGACCAAAAGACCTGATTTGCAAGGAGGTAGAGAGGAACACGGTGTTTGCAAAACATTAGATGCCGATGATCAGTAGTCCAGTCTAAACTTCTTTTCATTAATTCAGATCAAGGGCCCAAAGCTTCCTGGGGGACCCGGAAGAGCCGGTGGTAGAAAAATTCGGTCCGCACGTGTCTGCTAACCTAAAATATCTTGAAGGTAGTAAACAGGCTATGGTCTTATTGAACGGCAGATAAAATGCACCACCATCAGGCTCCTGTGATATTTAATGGAGCAAGTGCTTACCAAGCGAAAAATGTTCACGTCCTCGGAACTGCCAATAAATGACAGAGGCCGCTAAACCATCTTTTTATCTTACATAAAGTGATTTACAGCATAGAGGATAAAACTCATAGCCAGATGACATTTTGAAAAAGAGGGATTGTGGGGAAGATTCAAGCAAGAACTGGTCGATCGAGTATGCTTTCAAAAAAGAGAGACTGTAACTGAATGGAGAACATACTGTGTTTGTGTGTGTGTGTGTGTGTGTGTGCGTACCATAGCTTCGAAGTTCTCTGGAAAAAGAGAACTGAAGGAGAAGGCTGCGGTGCCTTTGGATAGAAACCTAGTAAGGTGGCTGAAAGTCTGAAAGTGGGACAGGGGGACGAAAGTCAAAAGTACAGCATCTAACGAAGCAAGATACGAGAAACAAAGATCAAAGTAATATCGATGAAAAAGGGACACTGAAGCAAGCGCCCGAAGGTTATCCGTTGAATTGAGATTGGATGTTAAGGGATATCGATCAGCTGGATGGATTTGCGTTGAACCCAATCAAGCAGAAGAGAAGTAAATGAAGCCCGACTCCGTACCTGACTGTAGTATTCTAGTGAGGGATGAATTTTAGCTTTGTACAGCAAAAGATGAGTTGAAGTAAAGAAACGTCTGGCGCGAAGTAAAAAACTTTGCATGCAGCACGAGAAGCTATCTGGGATACGGAAGAGAACTAGCACAACGAAGAAGTCATGGATACTCCAAGAAGAGAAGTAGAATCTGTTGAATAAAAACATAGATGAGAAGTGAATGAATGGTGTTCAAGAGAAATAGAGAGCAAAGAAGTTCTCGATCGTCGCAGTCAACATAATTACAGGGACCCCATGAGATGTGAATAACACCAGAATTTAGGAACAAAATGGCGATCAATGTTGTTGTTGGTAAGGTGGAAAGTTTGGCAAGTAAGGGAACAATGGGGAGGTGACATCGGCAAAAGAGTGGACTGGATTGGGTGTCTTGAACAGAAGACCGTCAATCAATGAAATGAAAAGGGTGGGTGCAAAAATTTTGGGGACACCAGCATTTATGAAGGAACGGCTGAGATAGAACATCGACTCGGACAGAAACGATTCGCTTATTGAGGAAACTTAATGTCGACAACACAAGGGCTGAAAGGAACCCGAACGTGGGTGGTTTTGCCGATAGACCTTCGTGTCAAACTCCGTCGAGCGCCTTTAAGATATTTAACCACACCAGTTCTTTCCCCACGGTTATCGAGTGCGGCCGACTGGAGATGTGAGATGAGAGCCCGCGGGTTGGCAGTAGAATGACATTATTTGAATCGATATCGCCTGTCGCTCAGTAGTCCTTCAGGTTCGACAAACGATTCCCAATGGCAGGCAGCAGCTCGCCGTTGTTCGGCTTGTTACTACACCTGACCTATTGGGATCTTGTGTGGTTCTATGGTTCTCCAAGTTTTAGGGTCACGGTTCCCGGCTCTTCTCACTCCTGCGTAGTTGATCCTAGCAGCTATGGGACATGCCCCTAAACTGCACTGATGCTCCAAACATATTAAAAAAGTAGGTCGGCTTTGGATTTTCTTTGAAATAACGGGTGTTAAGGAAGAACTGTACAGTATTCGTTCAGGTCAGAGATCGCTATTAGGGAACGGGAAATTTCGGCTTCTCTACGAGACTGAGAAAGTAGCAAGGCGGAGGGAAAGGCAGAAAAGACTGCGTAAAAGAGAGGCCAACTCATGGGCACATTTTTAAAGCGATGAATGGAGCATCGTCCAGCCCGCACATCCAAAGACCGTAACGCTTGTCGGATCTTCCTAATGCTAATAAGAGGTATGAAATGGTGGTTGGTAGAAATAGAAGTATACGGAGAAGCAGGATATTTGGGTAAAGTGAAATCGAAGGCAAACTGGGCAGAGGAAACTTGGGCTTTCTCGTATGGTTTGTAAGCAGGGTCACCAGCGTTTGGCAAAGACACAACCATAGATATGGCAGGTGTTCTATTCGCAACCTGAGGGTGCGCCGGGTAGCATGTATCTCTGTTCTTCGCATATGCTGACGACTCGAGTAACAATGACGGCTAACGGAAAGTTAATTTGTTCCCATGATGATCACAGACAGAAATCACTCCAGGAAGGTGAAGTGTGTTCGTGGACCAAATAACGCCAAAGGCAAAATCACATGACTAAAAGCCCATTTTTAATGTCCTTGCAGAGATCTAAAGTCCCTGTCATCTTGGTAATTCTGTCTCGGTGGAACGAGCTAATTGAGGCTGGGAAAATGAAGCAGGTTGGCACAAACACGCTCCGCGTCCGAAATTAGAACTGCACATTTCAACTGGGACACTACAGAGAACCCGTATCGTATACTGAATGCAAGAAAATCGAAGGAAAACTCTTATTCAAGCGAGCATAGAAAAACGTCTACCTTAGAACCCATGAAACATTTACGGGTTTACTGAACTACAGCCACCCCAGTGATGAGAAGGGGAACGCAACTTAGATGAACTGACTGCAAGGAATAACTAATGGGTAGTGTTCGAAGGTCACGTGATTTGGTATCACCAGGTCTCTTTCTCACGAGTCGTGCATGAGTGTATTGGAAGGGGTATGCCCCATAACCGTCAGGGCTTACTACAAAGAGGGGAGAGGAGCCGGCCGCCTTGATCATGAAACTTGGAACGGAACAACCACATAAGGTGTTATTAGATTCGGCGAGGTAACGAGCCGCGCGACAGTGGTTTGCCACCTACCATCAAAGTGACCGGCGGATCAGGAGTTCGAACCTCCAACCTTTTCGGGAATGACAAAGGCCTAGTCCATCTGACCACTACCGATCACGCACCATGACAACTCGACTTGGGATTGGAGCTTCGTACAAGGCAAAGGCCACAACCCAACGATGACACAATAGTATTGCGGGAACGGGTGAAAGGAACATCACAGAGTCAGAGAAGCATGACAGAACTAGATCTGAGTTGAGGACGATGACAGGAAGGTCATCTCGTTCGATAAGATGAATGTGCCGGAGGATGAGTTAAGTCCGATCCGGGAGCACTTGTCAAAAAGATCAACCCATTTTAATTCCACATCAATCTTCTGGAAAAGACCACTGCCAACGATAGAAACTAGGAAAAGATAAGGGCTGTCTCATCTAGTCAGTTTGAGAAAACAAAAATTCGTACATTGTCTCACTTACGCCAAGTGATTGCATCTTGGTCACCTGGTCCAAAACAAGGGCTTTGAGCGGAGAAATAACAATGGTTAGGCCGGATTGCACGACTGCCGGGAGTTGGTAGCACAAACTTTTACCTCCGCCTAAAGAGGAAAAAAATGTCGGAGGCAGCAGAGCGAACAAAGACGGAGGTGAGTAAACATCTGCCGTATATTCTTTTCGCCATATATATAAATATATTTATATATACATATATACATACATGGCTGGAGGATCTGGCCAAGAATATGCATTTCCATGTAAAAAGACAAACATGGGTTCCGCTCAACAAGTATTCCATTTTATTTTTCTCAATGATTTATGCATTCAAAACTCCGTGCCGCACTTTATACTGTTCGATGGTCTTCACCACCAAATGCATAAGAATGATCGAGGGTTAGCATCTCGAGCTCCGAGTCAGCTATTCGCCTTGAACGCCGTGAAATGCTCGCAGATGGCCCCGTCTCAATCAGCCTTTTGCTGAGGCAGTCCTACGCTTTAAGTCGTTGTTGAGGTGATACTGGTAAAGTGCCAGGTCAAAGGGCATAATGCCCGGCTCCTGCCATCAAACTGACCGGTCTCATAATCAGTCTAAAAGAGATGGCTTAACTCGATTCTAAACCAACTACGGACGGCGTAGAAAACATTCGATTGTTATGCTCACCGGCGAAATTGTTTACTGGACAGTTAGGATGTCTGGCCCTATTCGGAGGGCGCATAAACCGAACAATCAGTTGCCGATCCCAAGTGGGTTACGTGACGCTCAAGTCGTCTTACTGCTTTATGGACCACATCATTCGATCAAAGGCTCGGGGTGGGGTCCCCTAAGTCAACCCTCTATCTCGGTTTGAGTAACCGTGTAGTGTCCAGCCCATAGGAGAATCATGGATCCCTTCGGATGGTCGGTGGCGTGGAATTAGGGAATAGAAGAAGAGCTATTGTGTATGATGAACTCTGCATATTGTCTATTTTACTTTTCGCTTTCTCGCTCGTTGTTTTTGTCCTTCGCCGTGATTCAGGTCTGTGCAAGAAAATGTCAATGGCCTTGCATTGAACGTGACAAATGTGCACGGAATTCTAAATGATAGTCAACTCGGAAGTCAAAGTCTAACAGTGCAATATTACAAAGACTGATCTAAGAGTGCATCATTGGCTAGACGAAGTAAATTCTGCGCAGGATAGTAACGCGTAAATGACATGATAAAGTAAGGCATAAAATTAGTTCCAGTTGAGTGTAAGGTATATTCACAAGACTGACGGGAACTCAAGGTCAAGACAATATGCAGTTGTGATGAACAATAAAACTCACAGCCACCATCTTTGGATGTCTAGGGGACCGTAGTGAAGCTGGCGATAAGAGCACATACAGAACACTGAGGGTTGGGGACTGGGTAGGTTAGTCTGCAGCACATATGGTACGGACATGAAGTCTCTTAGAATTCTACCACAAACTTGTGGTAACTGACCACTTCACCTTGGGAACATTCAGCAACTTTTCATGAGGGAGACTGAATGCTTTTGAAGCATTATATTAGCCCGAGGATAGCAGCAAGTTTTTTTGCAATTTTCTAACCTGAATGACCAAATTTAATCATCACCGATGTTCTGAACGTATTTTCAGTAGAGCTGAATTTCGCCTAAAGCGAACAAAAGTTACGGATGGAGAAACGGTCACCAGGTAACCTTGTGCTTATGACCCAAAAAAGGTCGCTGTGGGAAAACAGTGGCAGTCCTTAGGATAGAATGGGTTTCTATTTGGCATCATCCCCTCTCTACAAAATGTTATTACTGGTCCGTTGGTTAAACGATGACGTGAGCAGCCATCAAACACGATCACAGCTCCCCGTCTCCTTTTTAGCCAGTATATCCTAGCAGTGCGGTGCAAACATGATTTGCAACGATAAAAGGCACATAACGTGGGAGAGAGTAGAAGAACTGATGCATATGGTGCATTATCTGTTCCTTTGCTCCTTTCCATTGTTCTACTCTTTGACTACGGTTCCGACAGGACTAGATCGGTAAGTAATCTAACTCAAGATGTACTCCATACATCGTAATTATTGACAACTTTTTCCCAGACCGATACCACAATCATTAATATGAGTTACAAAGTAACAGATTTCAAAGCGATAAAAACTCTGCTGGCTGGGTCGCTACTACAAGACAATAATGGCGATAATGATAATATTCGTGTGTGTGTGCGTGTGTGTGACAAATTCACTCCCAATGGACAATTCAAAACACATGATTAGCGTATTCATATCAAAGTTGTCCATGATTAGTTGTTTAGTGGTGTACCGTATTCTAAGCACTGTTTTGTGGCCGGTCTTCTAAATACTTTACCGCAGAGCCGTGAATAAATATGACAGTCGAAGATCTAGAGTCACTGAGCGCTTAAATGAGAAGAACCAGAGCTAACAATGTGGTCAAAACTTTGGAACACAACTCTGGCACTCGACTACAAAACATTTCTGTTTTTATTCCGCTAGCTCAATGAGACCAATAGTCATTTCGATCAAGCGATCACCTGATGTTATCCGAGTTCCCTCAGATTTCCGCAGAAGACCTCCCTGGACTCTGTAATCCAGTCAGCATATGTATACACGCGCAGTTGCAAATAACGGAGAGAGATTTAGTGCATTAAACTCGGCTTCAGCTCGTTGTACGAAACCTATCGTTACACTTCAGATTTTCGTTACTGATAAAGTCTTCAGTAGTAAAGCTAGAACTACGATTTGTGGCCTCTATAATGATGGCTTGGCATATCGGAAAATTTGGCTAACGTGTACAGAAATCATGATCTTTCTTAGCGTCTGATGTGAAATCGCAAGTGCATCATCTCACAATTACCTTGCTACTCCTTTCCTACCGGTACCATTTGAGCCTAACTCAACCGATTCTCTTTCTGCAGCCTTTTGCCACTCATCCGATACACACGCAGCTAGTTGCTCCTATCGGGTCTCAGTTAGATTTCCCAGTCCTATCTCTCCACCAACTTTCCGGAGATGGCTGAATTGCGGAACGCCTCCTTACTTTCTGTCTTTCCACTCAACCATAAAATTCCTCTTTTAAAAGCAGAATGAACAAACTGGATCTTATGTGGATGCTTGCCCACATCCCTCCACCTACGGCACGTCCTTTAACCATGGGGTTTTCCTTTTATACTGTAGTTTTCTACAACACACTTGAAGAACGAGCTTAGAGGAACGATCATGCCCCACAGCCGTCAGCACCTGCTGCTCGTGGAGAAGGAACTGTAAACCATGGGCTTGAAACTTGGAGTGGGATCGAACCATTCACCACTGCCGTTAACAAGTGTCATATAAAAGTGATGATCGAGAATTACGTTGGTGTTAGTCGGACGAACGCAAGATAGAGATAAAATGGGAGAGAACCAAAGGTGTTTCCAATGCGCTAGCCAACAATTCATTACATATAGATTCAAAACAACTCTGAGTACTAAACCAAGTAACATCAGAGAACAACGAAAAAAACGGGATAGAAAAAAATGTGCAGATTTCACCACATATTTGCTAACTGTTCCATTCTCCAACTGCGCATTACCGCTTATTCATCAGAAGGGTTCACGGTTCGTTCCATGCCCAAACCCGATCAAGTTGGCTTGAAAAATGAGATCAGTTCAAACTCGTGACGCGGAGAGTTAGTTCGTAAGATTTTATGCACATCTAACCGCGAGTTGAGAAAGTCTGGAAATACTGATTTCCTTAGGAGGAAAACCACTAACATCAACGGGTGAAATCCAGATCGCATCAGAGGACGTACCAGTTGGCATTATCACGAAACAATCCAAACCGGAGAGTGCTGCATTCACCGCCTGCAACTGATTCCGGCGAAACGACCGTAGACCAAACTGTTTGGTGAAAGCTTCCATCATTCGGGCCGAATGAGGAAACCTGTCGGTCCCATCAAATTCACCGGTTGAACCATCATCTGGATGATCCTGTTGTTGTTGTTGTTGTTGTTGCGTTTCGGGTGTAGCAGCCTCTGCTTCTGTTTAAGTGTGAGAACAAGACGACTAATTCGAAGGGCACAAAACGGAAAACCTAGAGAACAAAACAGCTGATGCTTGTCTTAATTTGATAACTTGAAATAAATCCGAATGAATCAAGTGCCACATAAGCAGACAACAATACACGAAAATATAGAACTTGATGTTTGCTAAGAAATTCGTTTTACGCCGCGCAGCGGCTGAAGGAGGCGTGAAGACGGTGACAATTCTGAAATAAGAGATAGCTTGAAGCCAAGAGGCAGAATTCCATGAAGTTAACTAATCAGGAACGTTCAAATCAACTCCATTGAAGTGAGCGACAAGATTCATATGTCGTCCGAACATTTTGGTTTAATGGCACAAAATGGACTAGTTAAACACTATATCAGGAAGTCGTAAAGTGGCCAACGTAGGTCACTTTTTTCAGTACTCCTTATATGGCAAATACAATACAGATGAAATATTATAGTAGAATTCGGTAATTTCAATGTTCAGCGTTAGTAGTGAACAAGGCTGAATTTTGACTTCATGAATAGCTTTTTGTGTGCTAGTCACCAGGTTCCCTAACCCTGTCAGCTTGATCCACTATCTTTGTGATCTTGAGCCATGGGAGCTGCAAGTTCATGGCGAACGGTTTTTGGGAGCACAAGATGGGTTTGCGTAGTCTGACAGTGGTTCCGTCGTAGAGAGGATCCTTTGTCTGAACCTTTTGCAGCAGCTGACAGACACCAGGTAGAAGACGGTAAATGATTCACCCCGCATTAGTGTGTGAATCACGTCGATCGTGTGGCCAATATCACGCTGGTTACCATCTTACAGATCCCATCCGATGGCCATGTGGGGTTGTGTGTTTGAACTCGATCAGACAGACACCCAGCTGTTCTACCGACACAAGAGCAGAAGTATAAATAAATACAAAGGAAATCGAGAGTTTGGGCAGCCTGCCTATGGATTTCAGATGCGAATACGGCGGTTAAACGTGAGCCGAAGTTTTGCTGCAGAGGATGAATTGCTGTGTTTGATATCCGTCGAGCCAACACTTACAAAAATGTCTTCATTATATGCGCGCATAAACCTGAATGCAGATCATGTGCCATCGGGAAAATAGATAATATGCAGAGTTCATCATACACAATAGCTCTTCTTCTATTTCCTAATTCCACGCCACCGACCATCCGAAGGGATCCATGATTCTCCTATGGGCTGGACACTACACGGTTACTCAAACCGAGATAGAGGGTTGACTTAGGGGACCCCACCCCGAGCCTTTGATCGAATGATGTGGTCCATAAAGCAGTAAGACGACTTGAGCGTCACGTAACCCACTTGGGATCGGCAACTGATTGTTCGGTTTATGCGCCCTCCGAATAGGGCCAGACATCCTAACTGTCCAGTAAACAATTTCGCCGGTGAGCATAACAATCGAATGTTTTCTACGCCGTCCGTAGTTGGTTTAGAATCGAGTTAAGCCATCTCTTTTAGACTGATTATGAGACCGGTCAGTTTGATGGCAGGAGCCGGGCATTATGCCCTTTGACCTGGCACTTTACCAGTATCACCTCAACAACGACTTAAAGCGTAGGACTGCCTCAGCAAAAGGCTGATTGAGACGGGGCCATCTGCGAGCATTTCGCGGCGTTCAAGGCGAATAGCTGACTCGGAGCTCGACACAAACACCACTGATAATGGCAAGGTCTGTGAAGTCGGATAACTCAGTAGAAAGTCTGAGTTCATGTTACCTACGGAAGCTGCACTGATACCCAATTTATTTGAGTAAGTGGCAAACAGCTTGCAAATATTTTGAAATCTGCCCTTCAAAAAATAATTTCGAAGGTGAGCTGTTTATCCAGCAGCGCGGCAAGTTTCGCGTTTGGTTGCAGAGACAGCTGCCCAAACTGAGTGTACCACCGATCACATGTGGGTTTGTGATAGACACTAT
>LUCM01010092.1:238186-289615 GCA_008360955.1 Fasciolopsis buskii
CATTATATGCGCGCATAAACCTGAATGCAGATCATGTGCCATCGGGAAAATAGATAATATGCAGAGTTCATCATACACAATAGCTCTTCTTCTATTTCCTAATTCCACGCCACCGACCATCCGAAGGGATCCATGATTCTCCTATGGGCTGGACACTACACGGTTACTCAAACCGAGATAGAGGGTTGACTTAGGGGACCCCACCCCGAGCCTTTGATCGAATGATGTGGTCCATAAAGCAGTAAGACGACTTGAGCGTCACGTAACCCACTTGGGATCGGCAACTGATTGTTCGGTTTATGCGCCCTCCGAATAGGGCCAGACATCCTAACTGTCCAGTAAACAATTTCGCCGGTGAGCATAACAATCGAATGTTTTCTACGCCGTCCGTAGTTGGTTTAGAATCGAGTTAAGCCATCTCTTTTAGACTGATTATGAGACCGGTCAGTTTGATGGCAGGAGCCGGGCATTATGCCCTTTGACCTGGCACTTTACCAGTATCACCTCAACAACGACTTAAAGCGTAGGACTGCCTCAGCAAAAGGCTGATTGAGACGGGGCCATCTGCGAGCATTTCGCGGCGTTCAAGGCGAATAGCTGACTCGGAGCTCGACACAAACACCACTGATAATGGCAAGGTCTGTGAAGTCGGATAACTCAGTAGAAAGTCTGAGTTCATGTTACCTACGGAAGCTGCACTGATACCCAATTTATTTGAGTAAGTGGCAAACAGCTTGCAAATATTTTGAAAGTCTGCCTTCAAAATATTTCGAGTGAGCTGTTTATCAAGCAGCGCGGCAAGTTTCGCGTTTGTTGCAGAGACAAAGCTGCCAAACTGAGTGTACCACCGTATCATGTGGGTTTGTGATAGACACTACGTTACGGCAGTCTATCCGATATTCGTTTGAGATGAACATCAAGAAACGGAAGGAAGTCCCATTTTTCCATTCTCGTTCAACTTCATCATGAACGAAGTGATGGAAGATGCTTTAGGAAGTCTCCAGGATGTAGAGGTCGAACACCTTATCTCAATGTGTGATGCTTAGTGGACTTTGTTAGCCGGGCCACGTGCCGCGTATGACAAATACTCGTCTACCATACCGTGCCTTACTTTCCGTTCCTCCCACGGAACGGAAGAAGACATGTGAAGGTGAACAGATGATGTGACAGTGTTGCATAAGAAAATATACAGCGAACTTAGGTAAAGTAGGTATCTCACGCCTTCGTGGTTTGGATTCGAAAGACCCGTCAACCAGCTGACTGGAGACACTAAAGGTCATACCAGCGAACCATGAACAGTGACGATCGTGTTGTCATTTTCTGTCGAATCAGAATGATTGAAGGAGTGCGTTTGTACAGTTAGGCCGTATTCCGAGTGTTGGCTACTACGGTATTCTTTCGTTTCCCCGTCTGTGTAGGTCCACTCGCTGTTCATCTTACACATTTACTTTTTCTATAGGAACGTGTAACTCTGGAAGAAAAGCGGCGATCAGTTGGGCTTGTCTTGGCTGTTTAGCACTGAACGATGTTGTTGTTCCACTTCTAGTGGAAAACCTAGTTACGGATTTGCTTTAGCAACATTTTTTACTGTCACTTCCGTGCTGCATTTGAACGGAGCTGGACCAAATATGTCATCCACGCATCTTTTTTGTAAGGGCATATAGTTGGTTACTTAATGCAAGGAGTCTTCCATCTTGAACATGAAGATATTTCAAGCACAGGACCTAAAGAGCATAACACCATTATTTAGGCTCTCTGTCAGTGTATGTTAACATCGAATTGAGACAGTATGTTTGCAGTCCACAAATGTGAAAGTTCTTTTCCGGACTCAGTCGTTAGTCATGCATGGATTTCTCTTTCTTTACACGGATTCGCAGATAAAATCTATCAAGTTGGCCAAATGCACGTTGGTGACCAATGGGGCGACGTGGAGGAATTTCACTTTTGAGATCTAGTATTCACGTCTCCAATCGCATCGACGAACCGGAGCTTGTCAAGTAAGCCATGTGATGAAAAAGCTTGCTCCGGTCGGTTCGAAAAGTTCCGCGAGCCAACAAGCCACGCTGAGCCAGACAAATCGAGCAGTGGTCGCATAGGGATACAAAATCTGTATTTCTTTTGATAGGTCAGAATCTGGGAATTGTTAAGCCAACCGGCCTTGCCCGCTCAAATGTCGCAGCGTCGATCTGATTATTCTGGCTCGCAACAGAAACTGCTGAACGGTCAATGGAATCATGTAGATTTTAATGAAATTCTATCAAACCTATTATCAGGAAATATTGCCTCATTTGGAAAGGTTGGGTGAGAAGTTATTGCTCGCCTAAAGGTGAACTACAACTATGCACATCGCATTGCTGTTTGCAAACCTCCGTCGCTTTTACGTGGGGTTCATTGTCAGCAGAGAAGTCTTGATGTCATGTTCTATCACCTATCGATTCCCAGCTTAACACTGGTAGCAGCACACTTGTCTAATTCCTAGGAAAGCGTCCAGCGGTGTTCGGCAATGCTATCTGGAGATACGCAGTGCCTTAGTACAAACTAACTACACTGAAAAATATCAAACTTTAAGCAGTGTTGTTCGATATCACTACACACAATAAACATGAAAGTACTACCGTGAGATCTCAGAAGCATTGGTATGGTGGAAAATAGGTTGTTTATTTAAGTAAGGGACTTCCAAAGTCAGTTGACCATAATAGGTAGCTTTACTTGAATGATGTATCTTCTCGGTTCGCTCTTCCCAGACATTATTCTCTCATGCTTCTTCAAACTTAGAAAAGCTTACTTTCTGCGTTGCGATGTTGTTGTAACACCAATGGCTTGTCTTCCCCTCCGTAACGGAAATCCCGCTATGTCGGGATATTGTGAAATACCGGCAAAATCAAGTCTCAAATAGTAGGAGCACTCAGCTAGGCACTAGTACTGTAGCACTCCACTAATTGTGCCGATGAGGGTTGGTTCATTGCAATTCAGGTTTTTAAACTACATTCAAATCGTTCAAAATCGACGATGCACTGGTCTCGTTCTGTAAATCTGGTGTTGTCACTGACGATTCAGTTTACGACGTTTCACTCAAGTACTCATGACTGTACTTCCTTCTAATTGTTCGAACATACCATTACTTTTAAGCAGCATCCCCGTCTACACGCAACTACTACGATATCGTGTAACAGATCACCGGATTTACATAAGGCTGAAAACCTGTGCTTTTGGCACATCAAAGTGAAGCCACCGACTGGACGGAGGGAAGAGGGCAAAAGAACGAGGGATGTATTGAACCTCACCTACCCCATTTGTTCAGAGTGGACGAAAGCGGTCGAAATGCACTGCCTTCTCCGGTATCTGAGGTCATAGCTGGTGCATTTGTTTTTGCAGTCTTTGTGGAAATGGTCGGTGTGCTGGCATTGGTCCGGTTCGTGGAAGCTTGGATCAGATGTCTACCCAGATTGTTCGTGTTGATTGAGCAAGTCGGATTTTTCTTCTCACCAGCCTCTGATGACCAGCTATCTCCGTCGGAAAATAATGGACGGCTTATTGGCGAGCGTATCGGTCGTGGCAAAGATTGCTGAGGAATAATCTGTGTGGACTGGGCAAATAGTATGGCGAGATTCTGGTAAGATGCGGCATGAAAATCCATACGACAAATAAGAAAAAAGCGACATATAAACGAGTTTAGAGGCACGAACTCAACTAGCGCATTGAAGAGGTTGTTACCCATAATGTTGAGCCACTGAATGACCTATTGTCCTATCGTCCTCATCAGCAACATCGTTCCGTACTAAACAGCCAAGACAAGCCCAACTGATCGCCGCTTTTCTTCCAGAGTTACACGTTCCTATAGAAAAAGTAAATGTGTAAGATGAACAGCGAGTAGACCTACACAGACGGGGAAACGAAAGAATACCGTAGTAGCCAACACTCGGAATACGGCCTAACTGTACAAACGCACTCCTTCAATCATTCTGATTCGACAGAAAATGACAACACGATCGTCACTGTTCATGGTTCGCTGGTATGACCTTTAGTGTCTCCAGTCAGCTGGTTGACGGGTCTTTCGAATCCAAACCACGAAGGCGTGAGATACCTACTTTACCTAAGTTCGCTGTATATTTTCTTATGCAACACTGTCACATCATCTGTTCACCTTCACATGTCTTCTTCCGTTCCGTGGGAGGAACGGAAAGTAAGGCACGGTATGGTAGACGAGTATTTGTCATACGCGGCACGTGGCCCGGCTAACAAAGTCCACTAAGCATCACACATTGAGATAAGGTGTTCGACCTCTACATCCTGGAGACTTCCTAAAGCATCTTCCATCACTTCGTTCATGATGAAGTTGAACGAGAATGGAAAAATGGGACTTCCTTCCGTTTCTTGATGTTCATCTCAAACGAATATCGGATAGACTGCCGTAACGTAGTGTCTATCACAAACCCACATGATACGGTGGTACACTCAGTTTGGCAGCTTTGTCTCTGCAACAAACGCGAAACTTGCCGCGCTGCTTGATAAACAGCTCACTCGAAATATTTTGAAGGCAGACTTTCAAAATGTTTGCAAGCTGTTTGCCACTTACTCAAATAAAATGGGTATCAGTGTAGCTTTCGAAGGAAAAATGAATGCCTTCAGGATAAATAGAAATCGCTTGTAGTGTCTAGGTGATTGATCACAACTTTCCCGGGGCGATCCCCACCGTTTCGCCGTTACCGCCGCTCGTCAGATATGCGTACCCGGAACTCTTTTGTCCAAACGTCCTTCTATTTGAAAAATGCAAATCAGTAGGTCTCATGACGAAGAGCCATCATGCACACTGCTGACTATATATATATATATATATATATGGCCCTGGTTTGTTTGCCGAGCTGGGCAATTTGATTGCAAACGTTTCATCACCCATCGAGGTGACTTCGTCAGTGCTTTGACGTTGTGGCCACAACATCAGCAACAGTCGAAAAATGCTTTTGAGACATCGGCGGTCGAGTACAGGATGCTGCCGGGCATTCACAGTTCTGAGCGGCGGGATTTTGCAACCGTTAAGTGGAACACTACGAACCGTGAAGCTGTAAACCTTACATGGAAGGAAAGCCGAGGATTCTGGCGCCACCACAGGTGCCAAAATCTACTGTGATCGTCGCTGCTTAGGATGTGGCCTCATCCTCAACACCACCACCAGTTGTAATCAAGCTCCTGATGTACTTAAATTTATTGACTATTTCGAATGGTCGCCACAAAGAGCGAATGTATGCACAAGAACTGTTAATCGCAAATGAATAGTTTGCACTTTGAAGGTGCAAAGCACATACCGCACTTGAATAGCTCGATCGCTAAGCCGTTCATAACGTAATTGACTGCCTGTGGATTGCCGCTCGGGAAGCCGGTATCATGGGAATATCCTAGGCCGAAACTCTGTTCTATGGGAAGAGTTTAACTCCACCGTCTAACAGGTCGTATAAAGCATTGTACAGAGCACTATTTGTGACAAAGTTGGAAAAAAGGCTGATAACGACTGGCCTCATAGTGCTTTATTAGAGACAGTAAAGGGTTGCAAACGGTAGCCATAAGCCCTAATCCGACCTAAGGTACGACGGTACATATCTTTGAAGACCGACGCATACTACTGAGTGACTCAACTTATCAACAAACAATGGTACAATGCAAACCAGTCGGCGGAATCGAAGGCTGTGCATATATCTAAGACCACCGAAAGGTAGCGTTAGAGATCACAAGTGCTTCGCCAGCTGTGACCAGTAATGTGTTAATCCAATTAGTCTTAATCTGCACTACCTCGTCCTTTAAACGAACATAGATTTCAACCAAGGAAACCCAATCTACTTTCCCTATCGGCTGATCGTCAGTAAAAGTTGATGCTGAAGTGGAGGACTCTACACATTTTTCGGCCCCACATTACATGTAGTACCAGATCGATTCCACGGAGGATGGAATAGCGGAACAGCAGCTGAGAGAATCAAGTTGATTGGAACTGGTTCTACGGAAAACAGATTAGATAAAATCAAAAACAAAGCGTGCAACCAGCAACGAGGCACGAAAGGAGGGTCAGTTGGCCATCCGAACAACAAGCGAACGGTTATCGCGTATCAGTCCAATCGTGTACAGTCAAAAAATAACGCATCAAAAAGGTGTGTGATGCGAACCGAAAACAGTTGGTTGGCCTAATAGTGCGCTTAAATAGATGACAGCAATACAAACAATCAATACGGTCTTCGCAAGCGCACCCATTTCCAGTTGCGGTGGCTGAAATCAATGCATGGGGAAAAGGCCAAACAAACTAAAGCCTAAGTGAATGGGTAATGCGGTTCACAAATTTATGGCGAACGAGATACTAAAGTGACCGAGACGGACAGATGCCACACAAACACGAAACTCACAAAGGCCGACCGACCGTGCTCAACAGATCAATAGATAGCACAGAGGACAAAACCGAATGCAAGCACGCAAAAAACCTGCCGTTAAATCCCGCGTGGATCCAACACTCCCAAAACATTTCAATTGCTCAGGCCTTTGAAACTTGCCGATTCTAAAGGCCCGTTGGACGAATCTGCGTGGATTTCTAGTGGAGAAAGCTGTCTTAACATCCCTCTTGTAGCGCAAACCGCTACCTCGCGAACTAGAACATCTGCGGATGGGTCTACCTTTTCGACGATTTCTCTTGCTCACTGACCTCGAGTGTCCACATCGCCAAAAAGTATCAAGTCATCTGATAACAGATTTCTCCCTCGCTCAAACTACATTAAAGCCCAGCAATTCAGGGTTAGATTCACCATGCGATTTTCTCGTCTCCAACATTTGACAAGTACTGAAAATTCCGTATTATTCCAAATGGCGACTGGATTACGGCAGAGACAGCGACTGATTAGGTGTCAGGGTTGCGACGACATTTGGATCAGAATCCACCTTGATCAAAAGGCGATTATTCAATTTTTTTCCATTTCAGCCAACAAAGTTCAAAGCACCCTGTCAGATGCAAGCTCGTTTTCGATAGGTGACTTTAGAATGTGGCATATACTCTGGATGATTCGCCTCGAGATGAGTGGCCATTCGGGTAAGGAAGGCCCGACTACAGCCGAATTCTGTTAGAAGTCTAGTCATTTCTCGTTGACCCCAATTTCTAATGTATTTTTACGTCCGACTTCACATCGCATATTTTAGTCTCGCTATCGCATTAAGGAACATAGTCTTTAAACGTCGAAATGCGGTGGAGCTAAAAACAAGTCTGTAGGTAGTGTTCTCGCGAACATCAGCTGGATCGTCCCAATGCTGAAACATAAACATACGGCCGCATCTGTCCTGTGATTCTACGCGCCTCACCGATAGCGTTTGCAATAATCAAAGTCGTCGAGAGAAAACGGCACCACGGTTAGGAGCGCACGGCCGAAGAAAGGGAGTCGCGGCTTTAAGGCAACGATAGAAGTCTGGAAGAACGTTCTTGATCACTGTACATCCTTGGACGCCTCGAAAATCCGCATGTATAGATACTGAAATTCGGCTATTCCCACAATAACCATTTGACTTATGCTAGTGCCAAACAATGGCACTAGCGGGCCGGAGACACTGGAGGATATGGCAGCGAACCGTGGGCAGTGTCAATTGTCTTATCATTTGCTACCGAATCAGAATGATTGAAAAAGTACGCTTGTACAGTTATACTATTTTCAGTGAGTTGGCTACAGCAGCATTCTTATATTTTCTCGACTGTGTAGATCCACTCTCTATTCCCCTTGAATATTCACTCTTTTTATAGAAACATGTAACTCTGGGGTCAGTGAGGCCTGCCTTGCTGTTTAACGGCGAACGACAATGATGATGATGAGAGCCAAATAATTAAGACTGTTACAAAACGGTATGTAATAATCAGTTTGCTGGTCCTACTTTCTAAGTGTGGAACGTTTTAAGTGGATAGGAGGAGTGTTCCACAAATTAAGGGTTCTAGGGGAAGAAGACTGAAAGATGCGAGATTTTTGGGATGAAAGTCGATGACAAGAAGCATGAGAACTAGGAAGAAGGACTAGGGTTAAAAGTAAAGATAATGATGAGCAGGATTCGAAAAACAAAATTCAAAGAAGTTGCGATGAAAAGGGGCAGAAAGCGGACACCAACCGCGGGCAGCGTATAAAGTGCATATCACTATGCTTATTGACTTTTGTGTCGGAAATGTGCACTGGGTAACCGGGATGTCTAGTCACATCCGATGGGTGTATTAACTGAATGACCAGTTACCAGCTCCCAATGGGTGGCCAGATCGTTAGAGCATCCTCCTGCCATGTACCCTCCTATCAAAGGATCGAGGAAGGATTCCTCTACTTCGGTTTGGGGAACCGGGCAGCATCCAGCTCACTGGTTGCCAATGGATCTCGATGGACAGCCAAAGACATGAAAGTGGAGGATGGATGAACTAACATGTGTAATCAAGTCTCTCGATCGTTGTTTTCCGACTTTGTCATAGTCACCATGGCACGTGATCTGCACACAGATTTTTGCTATATATATACTGAAGTTTGACACTGTTTAACGTTGAATATACGACAAAGACGTTTCAGATTTGTATGTTTTACACAAACCTGTGCATAGGTCGAGTGCTATCGGAACCACAGCGGAGGAGAAAAAAGGAGACGTTTGTGTAGGGTTCGTCATAAACATCAGCTTTTTCAGACCTATCATCTACACATCGACCGTTCATCGAATACCTAGTTCCCCTGTGGGCATTGACCAAGCCAAAGCATGGAATTATCTTGGAGAGACCCTCAGAGTTCGGTGGAAGCCCTGATTTGCAAAGCAGCAGAAGGAAACTTGGTATTTTCAAATTGTTGTGATAATGATCGGTGGTCCAGTCTTTTGATTAGTTCAGATCCAGGTCTACCGATCTCCAGGAGGTAAAGCGAAGCCGATTACTGAAAAACTCGATTCGCGTGTCTCTGCTAAGGTAAGAAGCTTCAAACGGAGTAACTGCGCTCAAGAAAACGATTGGTGATTACGAAAGGTAACATCAGGTTCGGAAAGTGGTTTTTTCGATGAATTAGTTGTGGCGTACATTAAAAACACAGCTATACACACTTTTTCGATAGGTGATGACACTTTTACTATGTCGACATGTGGAAGCCCGGCATTCAATCCGTTAACCTCAGTTGGTGTTGAAAATATTGACGAGGAGAATGGTTTTGATTTCACCGACACCACCGTGGATTCTTTTGTTAAGGATTCTAGAGAATGTCTACAAGAGACGAAAAAATGCTTTAGAAATCGCAAAACTTACCTTTCCAGTAAAAGCTGAGTGATTTGTGTCACACTGCTGCCGAAACAAGCAATCAGTTTGCCGTTCGGAATAGCTTCCAGTACATTACAAACATTTGAAACAAGCTCTACGAAACGTTTTGGGACCTGTACAAATTCCGACTCCGGTACCGCCTCATTTGTCTTTAATAAATCTTCATTGGATTCATCAGGCAGAGAAGTATCATCCAACTCTGGTGAACGATCAAATTCGCCAAACCATGAAGCAGACAATGCATCTTCTGAGAGAGAGAGCCAATGCATATGACGAGTGGAACAATCTACTTACGATTAGAAGATGTATCTAGGTTCGGCGACTATGAAGACAATACCTTATCAGAAATATCAAGTGTAAATAATACCTCTGGAACTGAGGAGTGAGTTGCATCAATCACAGAACTAGGCTCGCAGTTATTGGTTGTTTTTGATTCAAATGAAATGGTAGGAGGAACCGATTGGGGGGTGTTTTTCAGGCGCTTGAAAGTAAACCTGGTCGGTGATTTGAAAGTGTCATGACATCACAAACTTTTTCACAGAATTGTTCATCGCTCCGGAACAAGATATAGAAATCTATAAAATGGCTGTAAGAAAGAACGTGGCGAAATGAGGGAAGGTGTCAGTCAACGACACTACCCAGTGGACAATCCTAATAGTAATTAAGAACTAGTGAACTAAATTTGGGGAATTTCGTTGTCGATGCAACAGACTTCTACTGATTAAAGGATTTTTCGTATAAGACACAAGTAAAACAACCGCTTTTCCAATGGCGGAGCAATACACATGCATGCATACATCACGAAGAAAATGAATTACGAACAACTGAGACTTGTAACCCGTTATTCGTCAGCCACAAAACCAATCACTCAGCTTAGCCAACCACTAACATGCTTTGATGTTGGTTGCTACAGCGGCGGTTGCTACAGCGGCGGTTGCTACAGCGGCGGTTGCTACAGCGGCGGTTGCACAGCGGCGAATAACAATAATAGAAATACCAAAAAATTACATCTCAGAAGAACTGAACGGAAGCGCGAAAATTCCGAATTCCGCATTGAGTCAAATTGCTCAAAGACTCCAACATCTAACCCAGTGAGAACTTGAGGTTCTCAAGATTCACGGTTGCCGGCCCCTCAACCCCGGTGCAATGGGCCCTAGCTGCTATGAGGCATGCCCCTTCAACTGCACTCATGCGTGAAGCGCATTAAAATTTCGTGAACTCCAGCTTACAGACTTAACACGATTTGTTAAAGAGAGTTCAACAGTTAAGGTTTTCACATTTTTGCACCGTCTTGTCGCACACGAAAGGCTCAGTTGGCGTTTATCAGTTTCAGGCAGCGGGGCATCGGCCTGGCATCAGCTTACGGACCAAAGGTCAAGTATATACAACAGTAGTAGAATAGGCCCTGGTAGATGGCTTAGAAACATGACCGTCAACAACAGATGCGCAACGACTTTCGGTATTTGAACACCGTCCTCCTCCTGGTATTGACAGAATATGATTTTATTGTATTGTATAGACTTTTGCGTACAAAAAATAATGTCGCATTTCAGTCAAAAACTGAGTTCAGCAAATAAATTGAGGCAAAAAGGAAATTAATAAATGAAATAATAAAAAAGTTACACTCATCGCCTCGTAAAGAATATAAAAGCACTAATCCAGGAATAATCATATCGCATTAGGACAGGCTGCTCAGGAATTCGCCTAAAATCCGGTCACGGTTTGTCAAAATTCGTGCTAAATATGGGACAGTGGAGTTCCACAAATATTGACTCTGGAGGGTATGGAAAGAAAATCGGATCGTGTGGAAATATGAGAGCGATACTTTGAAAGATCAATGTGCAGAGGATGCGTGAGATCGGAAAGAATCTTGTGAGCAAATTTCTCACATGGTGATGAATGTTGATCACATAGATTAAGGGACAATTCAGCTAGTGGCATGAAGGACACCCGGCTAATAATTGATAGTCCCCAGCGAAGAATTTTAAAGTCTTTTTTAAGAAAACCTGGAAAAATGACTAGAGAACAGTAATGAAGGATTGGAAAAAGACACTGGTATACAAATCGTGAGATGGGGCTTTGTTTCACCTTATAGTGCCGAAGCTTCCTGATTTGAAACGACAACCTTCGGAGATTCTTTACACAGGTGGAAATGTGATTAGTCCACTTCAGATTTTTATCAACAGTGACCCCTATATATTCACAGAATCAACCCTAATAAGATATTTTGAGTTGATGGAAGACGCTTTGGATGGGTAGACCGACCGAGGAAGACAGAAAAGACATCCGGGGAACATTTAGATGTGTTGAGATTTAAACCAGCTCGTGCAGAGAAATCGTAAACAGAAGATAGATTGTTGGAAAAACTTTGGAAATCATCGTTGATCGAAACGGCTTGAGAGAGGGCAACATCATCAGCATACTTAAACAGATGACAAGGAGAGCTGGTAGATAGGTCGCTGATGTAAGTAGAGAAAAGAAACGGTGAAAGAGCAGCACCCTGTAGCACTCCTGAGTTGTTGATCAACGGTTTCGAAACCTCACCGTCCATTCGTGTGCACCGGATTCGGTTAGTAAAGTAATCAGACAGTCACGCCAATAAAGAACTTGGACAATTAAATGTTTGCAGTTTGTGGAGTAGAAGAGACCGTGGGACTGAGTCAAATGCCGACGAATAGTCCAGGAAGGCGCAACGCACAGACTTCACTGATGCGTTTAAGGACTTACAAATGTGGTGAATGAGGGAGGCGACAGAGTCCAAAGTGGACCTGTTAGATTTATAGGCAAATTGAAAAGGGTCGTCAGGAGGATAGATAAAAAAAAACAGGCGCTTAAGTAAGGCACGCTCCGTCAGTTTAAGACCAGAAGACGTTAAGGCGATGGGGCGAAAACGTTTTGCTAAAGCAGTCGAACTGTTAGATTTAAGGAAGTGAATAATAGTGACGGGTCTTCAACAGTCAGGGATGGAAGAATAGATTAACGACGAGTTAATTAGAGAGGTAAATGCATCGGTCAGAGCCAAAGGACCGTGCCTTAAAAGAGCTGAGGACAGACTATCAGGACCAACCGCTGCCTTGATTTTAGTGGTGTGGAGAAGATGGAGCACCGCGTATCTAGAAAAAATTGTAACTTTCATTTCATCACCCTGACCAAATATGACCGGGGTATAATTGGAAGGATGAAGGAAAGCACGACTGATACTGTCAACATCCGCAGGAGTTTTCGTATGCTTTTTCTTCCCACACAACAGTCGAATGCCTTACCATAGGAATCGATTGTTGTTACCCCTCAACAGTTGACTGGCGAACGTCATGTCGGTGCGTCGGATTTCAGCTTTTATTAGGTTGGAAATGTACCGCACGCTTGAGCTATTAGAAGATGTGTAGAAGTGCTCCTTGCATCGTCTTAGAGATTTCAGTTTCTGGGTGGAGATACGACCATTTGAGACGATCAGTGTTTCTGAGGGGCAGCAAATTTCAAAGATTGCGTTGGCCGTCTCTGGCATTGTCATTGAGCAGGGGTTCAAAAGAGAAAGAGGTAGATACGAGTGAAAGGGATTTCTGAAGAAGAATAAGGATGTTACGTGAAAGAATACGGAGGCGAACTCGGATTTGATTTGTTCGCCTGAAAGAATGGAATGCTGATCTAAAATGTATCTTTGGGCTTAACAGAAGCAAACAATGATCGCCACTTGAAATTGGAGCACGCAGTTTCAGGGAAAATAAATCGGGGTGGTTGGTAATAACTCTATGTAAAGTGGATTCGCCTCTGGTGGGAGAAACGCAGAGATGAGTTAAATCAAACACAGACAGTGGTGGGGTAGATGCATAATTGAAATCACCTGCAATAATCTGCAGTCTTTCCCTAAAAATAGGAAGAATAAATACTGGATAAGTCGAAAAAAGATGTGATATTTTGTTGCGAGCTAAAGGGGGCAAGGTATAAATTGGTTATGATAGTGCTGTTGACGAGAAAACCTAGGGTGACACTGACACGAGACAGTCAGTTCCATTGAGGGAGTACGTATAAACAACTTCGGACTTGCCAGACTAGGTTTATGTATGTTGCAACACCGCCCCCAGTCTTCTTATTCGAAACTCTGTCCTGCCGATGTAGTCTGAAGCTGTCTATCGACACGAGCGAATCAGCGATATCCGGGTTCAGCCACGATTCTTGTGTGCAAATGACACACGTATGAACATGGATCGGTGATTGAAGTGCGAGGGACAGATCCAACATTCTCGTAAACAGAGAGCGGGTTTTGGTACTCAACAAAGCCGGAATGGACATCTTGGCTGGAAGGGTGCATTTAAGGGCTGTCTGCCAGCCAGCACGAGTGCCGCTTCTAGATCGATTAGAAGCTCACTGAGGTGCAGGGACAATTTTGAGTAACTCGGAGGTTAGACGCAAGGAACTGCGCCGTATGGTTTACTGATCAAAAGAGATAGTAAATACGAATAGATTAAAGTGACTGGGAGTCGCTTTGCGCATGTCCATAGAACGATTGCGTCGCTGCGAGCTGTCCTCCAGGATAGATAATAGTCGGGATATGGCTGGGAGTGATTATTGAAAACCTTTATCAATGGACTGGCTCGTGTAGGTCCAAATAGGGGGTTGGAGACAATAGGGCACAATGTCGCAATCAGTGGCGTAATTGCATCCGCAATCCCTTCACTTCTATATAGCTCCTCAGCTTAGTATTTCGCCATCGACTCTTCACAGTCTCTCATCTTTTTCTCTTTTGCGTGGATGGTACTGTGTGGTAGCAACCAAGACCAGGGCACGTTGATGCATGGTTAACGGTTGTAAAACTGAAGTAATTTGAACATATCACAGGAAATGTTGACATCACAAGTGCTTCAGTCTAACGCATGTTGGCGAGGTGGGACGGTCTACAGTCGTAAGCTCTGCCCTATCGAGTATCGACCTCGAACCTGCTGACGTCCAGTGCTGCAACAGTACGTTACGTTTTGAAGATGCAAAGCACATACCGAATGGAGCTACAGCTGTAGCATGTTTGTCTAGTGCACGTTGCGCATGTCCCGTGCATTCGAACAAGCAAAAAGTCTTTAGTGTAACCCAGGTCAAATAGCTTTTTACTATTTACCAGTTCGAAGTCTATATTCTGAAAATCCTCTAAAGCGGCCTCGATCATCTAGTTGATGATGAAGTTGAACAAGAGTGGAGAGATGGGACATCCTTGTCAAACAACGCTAGTCGTATACTTTACAAGGTCGTATGTACGCAAGCACGACATCCTCAGATTAAACGAACTCTTGTGAGGTGCCATTCTGGTAAGGAGCACTGAATGGAGCTGCTCGGCCAACTGAGTTGAAGATGCCTTTCAAGCAGACAGAAAATGAGATTGTTGGGCGACGGTATGTATGGAGTGTTTTGAGTAACTGTCGGAGTGAAAATCTGGCCGATACAACCTCAACCTGGAGAAAGCCCGACCCACTGTTCGCGGGCTTCACTCTGGCAAACCGGTGTCCAACTGTTCGGTACTATCCAGGCTAAAACAGTGGTAACCGTTGGGATTGAACTAGTCGCACGATGATGGGTACAGCAATTGCGTATTCTTTTCTTGAAGATAGATAAAGTCAGTGACCTACCCCACGAAAGCAGAATGCGCCCCTCGTTCCAAACGTCACGGGGCAGTGAGGGAAGTTATTCTATCAAGGTCTCTTCGCCCGGCCTGAAAAGAGCTGGGGAAAGTTCGTTAGCACTGGTGGATTTTCTCTGCTTCAACAGTCGAACGTTCAGCTCTACTCCTAATTCTGTTGCTGCGTCAAAAGACACCTCCCGAGGATTGGCAGCTGTTGTCATTGGAGTAATTACATGGGTTTGTGGTCAGCTGAACTGCTACCTGAAGTACTCAGGCCAGCAGTCAGGTTTGTATTACTAATCCAGAATAAGCTTTCCTTACCTCTTACTTCCTTTTATCGATGAAATGACAATGTACACCATTCTTCAGGAAGGGGGCCGCGGCTAATAGAGGGCTTCCAAGTGGGGAAGTTGTCTGGCGGTGAGAGGATTCGAACCCGCGACCTTTACGTGCAAACGCCACGACCTTATCAACTTGGCCACCGCTTTCCACTTCCGTCGCACCTCGTTGCACTAACCGAAGTTCGCCGCCCGCCGATGTCGCGTATAGGCTCAAACAGCCTGTGATTGTTATGTGAAACTGCTTTTACTTCTATTTATTCGGGTATCCTAAACCACCAGTTTCCAAGATCCTTCTTAAGGTTTATCGTCAACTGACGCTACAGATGTTGCCGCATCTTATACATATCCTTACAGTTCGGAGGCTGAGGGTTTGCTCCATTAGACCCAAACACTAGAAAAATCCAAGATCTTTGATGAATAATTGATCTAAGGTAGCAGGAAAGTGCATTACCTGCCTGTTTTTACCTCAGCGTCCATAAACATTGCTGCTCGTCGGAGTTCTCAGTCTGATAACTTTTGTTCATAACTAGTGTAAATAGCCGAATCAGAGAGATTTTACGGCTAATCGGGCTTGCAGTTTGTGTCGATAGCTGATCAGATGGGAATCTCAAAAAAAAACCAAACCATGGTCCGATTTAACATACGTGGACTAGTACGATCTGCAGTCTTGGACAGAACCGTGCCAGCAGTAGCTTGCCGGGATATGGTCGATCTGGCTCACAATACCTGTGGAGTTCGAACGCCATTTCACTGTGCGATGCAAACTGTGTCGCAAATTCGTGATGGACAAAAATAAACGATTTTCTGAACAAACCTGGAGAAGTCTGTCTTTGTCATCAATACGCTGAGCGAACAAGGCGCAACCCTCTCTTAAATAAGGCTGCAATACATCAAGTTTTCACACCGTGCATTAACATTACGTGGAACCAATACGATGCCAGAACTTTTGTTCTTGCTAACGGGAGTGGTGAGTTTGTCTTAAAATTCGTCCTTTTGTGTGTCAGCGTATGCTAAGATGACAAACAGGTTGCGCTTTTGAACGCCGACCGACATCTGGAGTCTTACAACACCAAAGCAATTAGTAACCGGAATCCAGCCTAGAAAAGTAGTTTCAACCTTGTCAGGCAGGACTATTAATACACTACACTGGCCCGCAGTTTGGGCCACTTCAACTTTAGATGAGATGTTAGGCCCTATTAGTTTAACTATATTGCTTGAATCCTGGATTCATGTTTCACTGATACAGCAGATATCATTGTTACAGCCAAGAACATCTGTTGATCAGCCTGTTTGAGGGTGCGCAAGATGGAGCCGAGATTCAGAGGCTGAGGCTTCAGGTGTGAGTTACCAGATTGAGAAAAACTCGAAACCGCTGCGAATAACGGACATGCTTTCAGTGGAAGAATCAGGAGTAGCCAGAGAGAGCAAAGGGAGACAGTCGGCCTAAATACGTTAGCCTGTGGTCAGCCAAACTGATTTTTGAAGTGCAGTGCCCAACAGCCCAGCCTTTGTTGTCTACTATGGATGAGCTCTCTATTTCTAACGCACACGATTTCCCTAACCAAAGTTCGCCGCCCACCGCTGTCGCTTATAAGCTTAAGTAGTCTTTGACTATTACCTGAAGCGGACGCCACTTCCATCCCTTCGGCTACCTTAACCCACTAGTTTTCGCAATCATTCTTAAGGCTTATCGTCAACTGACGCTGCAAATATCGACACACCTTATTCACCTCTTTACAGTTACGGAGCTGGCGTTTTTACTCCACTAGATTCAGCGACCATTGCGAGATCCAGTGTCCTTGATGAACCCTAGATCTTGGACCACAGGTGAAATCGGCTGCCAAATGCATACCCTGCTTAATTTGATCCAAGTGCTCGCCTACATTGTTGCTCGGCGGAGTTCTTAGTCCCTCGGATAGTTTCTGTTCGTAGCTGTTCCGAACAGCCGAATCACACAGACGTTCGACAACCAATCGGGTTTGTGGCCAGCTTCCATGGCCGTTGCGCTGTAGCAAAAATCGCATTAAAACTAATGTATGGTCCGATTCGACGTTCGTGGTCCAATATGATCTACAGTTCTGGACAGAACCGCGTCAACGGTAGCTTACTGCGATATGGTCAATCTGACTCAGAATACCTGTCAAGTTAGAACGCCATGTCGCTGTGCGACGCGAACTGTGTCCGAAATTCGTACTACATAGGAAGAGGTTATTGTCTGCACAAAATTGGGGAAGTCTTTCCCCGTTATCTGTTCGCTGAGCAGGCACGGCGCATCGTCCACCTAAACAGGATTCCGATACACTCAGCCTTCCAAATTGTGCATCAAAAATAACCTGTCCCCACTACAATGTCAGAGCCCTTGCTCTTCCGGACAAGAGTGACGAGGTCATCGTAAAGCTAGTCTTTTTCCATGTCAGTGCTGCAGTTTGTTGGAGCGTATGCCGAAATAACAAATAAACTGCGCTTAACAGCACTATCCTTCCGGACGCCCACTGATCCCTGCAGTCTCATAGCACACAAGCGACTGTTGACTGGGATCAAGTCTAAAAGGGCCGCTTCGGCCTTCTCACTCAAGCCTACGCCTACACCACGTTGACCCACAGCTTGAGCTGCTTCGTCTCCTGAAGTGCGAAGGAAATATCTTGACGAGACGTTTGGCGATTAATTGAATAACTCTACTCGAATTCTGAATCCCTGTTTCACTCACACAGCAGACATCAATCGAAAGTGAGTCCACTGTCAGAGTCAAACACGCCTGTCGGCCAGCCTGCATTAAAGTACGCACATTGAAGGAACCGAGATTCAGAGGCTGACGAGGTTTGAGAAGGTGAGCTAACAGACTGAAAACCTCCTAATACACTATATGACAATAAACCGTTGCGAGTATCGGGCGTGTTATCAATGGAGATACTACGGGTAGGCAGAAGGGGAAAACAGATTGGGTTGGAGACAGAAGAGACAAGTTGAATAAAAGAAAGGGAACTCAGAGCAGTAGCATACTTATCACCACCCACCCCACCTACGCTCGATGCAATGGGCAGCGCGGTCCTGATTATCCTGCGCAACAACCGATGCAGTATGGAATTATTTGTAGGCGTGCAACTCGTGGGAAATAATGGACGGGTACTGCTAGGGAGTTCAGCCGCTAAGCAGAAGAACGATTAGGGTTCTCAACCAAAGCCTTTGGTTCTGACAAGAACCTGACCGCAAGGCAGCGGGGAATAGCTGAGTGGGCGCCCATCTACTTGGATCAATTAGTCTTCCACTCATTTTTACGACTAAGCTGCTAACTCAGATCAAACCCCGACTTGGAGGACCAGGAGACTACTTCATCAGGCCTCTATCCATTGACCTTCCCGGCATGACGATCTTCGGCTTGAGATAAGCCATCCTGTATAGCTCGTTGGATCATGGAGGCACGCAAGCCGTCACACCACGTCAAGGTGTGGTCTCATTTTAATCTTTGGATAACAGGTTATCAGCTTTCTGATGCCCATGATCGTGCTGGTATTGAGATCGCCATGAGCCCAAGTGCAGCCGTGAACCGTTATACCAGAAAGATACAGAACGCTGCCAATGTGATAAACATCACCTCCCTCCCCCGGTTAGCTTAATTCAGTGCAGCTCAGTTCACTCTTGACAACCACTGAATTTGCACCAAATTTTCCCGGGTTTGGTTGCTACTTCACAGGGCCATTTACTGGAAAGGCAAAAAACAGAACGAGGAATAATAGAAGATAGACTGCAAAATAATAAGCTGAAGTTAGATAGAATAGAAAATATTCCGACTGCAAGAACGCAATCCGCTTAGATTAACGGAGTAAAACAAAGAATTAATGGGAGGACCCTAACACGCTGAGTACATCCGTACAATTGACGTAGTTTCTCGTCATTAGCAAGGCAAGGTACAGCCTGAAGACTAATGAGAAGGCGTCAAGCACCTTAGAAAACACCAAGCATCGTTCAGCGAGCTGCGAAAAACAACGCAAACAGCTGTTTTTGAAATCACAGAGCTGCGAGACAGCCGGGAATAGGGTCATAATTGAGCCCCACCAAACTTAAACGTTTCATGTTGAAAACATGTGTTCTAAAGTCCTAGCGAAGCCGTGAAGCTGAATAAAAGTCTTAGCAGTAGCAACCTTACCTGAATGGCGTATATAAAACTTGATTGTAGAGCGAAATCCAGTAGCAAGTAGTGTTTCGCACATCGATTGAAGGCCAAGGTTCTTCCAGAAGCACACAACTGGTTTCGTCGTTTTTGTCGCCAGTAACCGATGCATATTCGATACTCTCCTGTACAATGGTCCTACTTACACGCTGATGTAAACAGTCCCGGAACCGATCGCGGACTTCCGGAAAAACTTTGTCCCTTGACCCTTATACAAAGCACAGTACCTGCAACAAAAGACCCTGGTTTGGGACCCTGTTATTCTTTTGATGAATTGCCATAAATAATCGGCAGAACACTTCTGACGAACCGCCATATCAGTCTTAAATGGACCCATCGTCCATGCAAGCTCGTACTAATTCACAAGAATTCAGTGCCACAGGGCATTTGCTTTATGGCAAACCGCGACTACGACAATACGGGCACATCAGAGAAACTGAAACCACTCTCAACCGCTACTTATGAATGTCCTCAAAGTTCTTGCATCGTGGACCCATGATTACTCGACAGAGGAAACAGCACACACAACTTAATTTCGAAAATCAACAAGAACGCGTGTCAGCCAAGGCTCTCAGCCAAAACGACGAGTGCCACGACACCTTGCTTAGATAAAGATGCTTTCCGACAACCAAAATTACAATTAACCGATCTACACTTAGTGTAGACATCATCCCTGAATATTTTGGCATTGCAGTAAAAGATCTGACAGAAAGTCAGTCGCACCACAAATTCGTCCGAATTTTAGCCTACACAGGTGACGTCTTTTCCATATCGAAGGGCCACAGTTTCAGGGCTGCCCCATTACAATCACGCATGTGCTGGAAAATGGCCCCTGTTGGATCAATAATACTGTTTTGGACCCTGTTAATAAATTATACCTAAGCGAAGGAGTCAGATAAGAATACACCATCGTAAGACGGCCCAAAAATGGAGACTAGCTTCGATGTGTAGGTAGTTCTCGTGTTGGAGTGAACACGGGAACATCCCCGAAATCTGCAGCGTAAGTGCGGGACCGTGAAAACGAACGGATAATGACCAGGAGAAGTCCCATTTTTACATGGGTCGTACGCATTACAGGACAAACAGAGCAAAAACGCATCTATTGCCTTTAATTCGTTCTCCGAACTGCAGTTTTATTACGCAGTTATTTTTGTAACAAAGATCATATATGTACTGGCGCTGAAGCGTAGGAGAGACGATTAGATCAAGGCAGCCATTTGCAGCTTCGGACCAAGCGATCGTAACGCCGCTTCGGCAGTTGGCTACAAACGTACCGCTCCGATACGTCCTTGTAATAAAGCCCAGTTCAGTTTTCACTAGACAAATTTTGGCCCACGTCATTTAAGTGCCAGGACTTCTTTTCATGATATGCACACCGGTTGGCCGTCCACTATGTCTACGTCCAGCTCAATGGGTCTTCCTGAAATGAATAGAAAACGGAAATATTGCGAGGTTAATGCGTTTGCAGTTCAAATCGAGAAACCAGAAAAATCAGACAAAAACCCACCCACTACTGCCTTGCCTCGGGACACAGCGCATCCGAGTTTTGATTCAACTTCTGCTTAAACGGAACCAAGCTCAGCGTGGATTCCAACCCCTCCCCAAAAATCAGTTCCATATGTTTGCGACTTTGCAGACGCACTCTCATGTTTATTTGTGCGACAGCCTACGTGCTGCTGAAAAAGGGACTCCCGTCTTAGGCCGAAAAAGCCGTTCAGGATGTTATAGCTATTCATTAACCCTTTCCTCTCTGCTCGGTGTGGACTGACCTCGGTTACAGTCGCTGACCGTATGACCCCTCCCGCGACCCCTAACCATTCTCTTGACCAGTGGTGGCACAAGTATATACCAGGTGACGTATTTTTTGAGAGGGGAGACCAAGCTTGCACAAGATATTTCATGTGAGACCCTAATGTTCCTTCTAGCACGAAGATGAATACCATCGGTTTCATTTGCCTTTTGGGTTTCCACGGCACGTCGGCCCCGTAAATCTAACTTCTGGCGTAATGATAAGCCCTGCATCTTTCACTAATCCAACGCCGCCCGCATTAAACAGTCCCTGGTTATGTTGTACCGTAGGGCTTCTGGTGACGTTTTTTCTGGTTTAGAGGCAAACCCTACTTGTCCGGTCAATTCAAGACAACCCCTACATATCTTCTGAAGTCTTTTCTTTCCGTAGGCCGTACCACGTTGACGTCGTCGGGGAAGGACATGCTGGGCACTCTTATAGCGGAGGATAGACTACAGATGAAAAGCACGAATAACAGTGGCCTTAAAACTCCTTCCCACCCGGGATGATTTTCACTAGATTAGGGGTAACCTGTGGTTCACTGAATCAAGCGCCTTGCTAAAGTCAAGATAAAGTCCATCGGCTTGTCTGTCTGCACCTATTTTTCGACTGAATTCATCTAACAAGTACAACATGTTGGTGAGACAAGATCAACTTTTCAGGAGGCCGTACTGCCTTGGGCAGAACATGGGGTGCTAAGCTAAATATTGGGAGATATTGGTCTGCGTTAACTTATTTATCACCCCGCGCATAATGACCGCGAGGCCGAATGGCCTAAATTTTTCCACGATGGATCTCAGTCCTCCTCCAAGTATAGCTATAGTGCGGCAGGGTTGCGGTCATTTAGTAACTCGCCTTGTTTTACGCTGGCTCGGAAGCGCTTGCACATCGGGTCAGCGACGATGTCCGCCAACGGCTTCATGATAACCGGTTGAATATTATCTGGCCTAGCAGACTCGTTTTTAAACAATCCAGTTGCCTGCATGCATCTTCCTCCGTGACCGGCAATTCTGCAATGAACGGCAATGAGGTACCTACCATCAGGACTATGAGAGAACCTTATCAACAATGTGGGCGCTTTAATGCATGACTGGGGAAAATCCTCCGAAGATCAACTGCTACGGAATTCATGTAGTCAATTCCGCACAAATGACTTTAGTGCTTTCCTTATGTGTTTCCGCTCCCTTGAAAGTTTGCACGTTTCTCACCCACTGCAAAATCTTGGAATTTACTACTATGGGACCCGCGTGAACTATGTGCACTTCCTGTTCAGGGACATTGGCTTTCATTTTCAGGATTTAAAATTCAATTTTGTTCCGAATTCGTGATCCCACTCCGGGTACCTATTGCCCAGACTCTGTCTATAATGCTCATACTGATCAGTTAGGAGACAGGGAAAATTCGAAATGATAGCAAAAGGATTACAATTGCAATGAGGGCAGGAAATGACCCGGCAAGTTTATGGTGAAATTTCAGGTGCTTTCAGCCTTGCTTACTTAGCTGCGCATCCTAACTGTATCAGTGCCAAATAATGTTTTGGTGATAGTGGCTATCAGGATGCTGATGTTTTCCAGCCAAGGATTGCGAAAATAGGGAATCAGTTAGCAGAACCTAAAGCAAAATTGAGGGGAGCAAAGAGTGAGGGGACAAAATAGGCGAAACGATTTCCCGTCGAAGATTAGTCTGAGGACAAAGGTTTAATAAACATTAATTTTCATGCACTGCCCAAACACATTATTCTTTCATCCCAATCTCCGGTCGATGTGCGCTCCCAGCAGTCCATGAAGCAATCCAAAAATATCACTGAATCCAAGATACCGTGCCCTAGAGAGAGAATATTGCGCCACAAGTGTTGTTGTCGAGGGCCTTCAAGAGAGGCTATTGGTGGCTGCTCCGTGTTGGAGCATGCGCATGGATATACGATGACAAAGAAAATACCGACAGCCTTTTTGTAGCAATTGGCAGTATTGCCAAAACCCGATTGGATACTCAATATATGCCATCAAAAAGTACCGATGGATACATTTTTGTCATGTTGAGGCTGGTGAAAAAGATGCAGAACTGCGCCTTAGGTCCGTTGTGCTACAATAAACCATGAATTCAGTGCACTCTTTGGAAAATATCATCCCTGATCTGTCATGTTAATTGCAGAGCGGCTAGGCAGAAGGTGAATCCATAAAATGGGGTTGGTCGGTAGACTAATCTGAGTATTACCGAGGGCGGCAGGCAAGAACTGCAGACATCAGATCCGGTCGCCTAGGCCCAAATATTAGCGGATAAACGAAGCCGTCCACCATCCATCCGCAATACTCTGCGAAAGGCCATGACCGAGGGCAGGCTTGGACAAGTACAAGTGCCATTCCGCGTGATGGCCTGGCTCCATCTAAGCGCTAACTGTGCGGCATCGACCTTCGATTATCTAACTGTTCGAAGCTCCTGAAGCCTCCTTAAAGCAGAAAAAATGAAAAGTTCCACTGTGCTTGCCTGAACCATTTGCACCGCGCAACAACTTGCCGGATAAAATACTGCCACGGCGAAATGGTTGGCTAGGTGGGGCCACCAATTGCTTCGCCAGGCAAAGGTAGTTTTCACCCTCGAAAATCCGAAGGCCAGTGTTGTTTGCTCAATTTCTCAAACTTCTTAAAGGTATGATCTTTTAAACGTAGTCGACGTGGGAGTGAATGGTAAAGGCGCTTGATTTTGTCCACTACGGTTAGGATGCAGCTATGATGGGTGAACAATTTGGCAAAACGTCAACCTTCAAGGATTTTGACTTCTTTGACGGTGAGCACGAAGGACAGTACGCAGGTCTTAGCTAGTGGTCAAATGTTTGTAGCTCGTTTCGTTGACCAACGAAGACCAGATCGAGAGAAGAGACACGTACATACTGACCAACCTGACGATGCGAGCAACGAAATCTGTTGTTGCACCGTTGTGAAGGGGGCCGCCACTCAGTGGCGGCTAGCTGAAAGCAGACTGGGTGATCACAAGGCGCCGCACATCGTGCGCATGGTGCCTTAGCGGATGCTGCATGGCCCATCCAGCGAAGAATGCCTAGTCAACGAAATCACAGAGAGGCCGGAAAGCATAGAGGAACGTTAAGCCAACTGTATGTTTAATAATTTTATAATCTAGCAGTTGATCGCCCTGAAGCATCGGAAAGGGTCCCTGTGGATTTGGGGATGGTGTAGAACGGTCGAGAATTCTTCGTCGTCGTCCTGAGGTCCGGGTCGCAGGTTGAGTGCATCGTGACCGACACGACATTTATGCTTCAAAGTTGCTACACTTAAGAGAATGATTCCGTGGTGACAGACGGCTGCTTGAAGGGTAATCTAACGAGATGGGCTGAGGGGTGAAACGGATTTCGTCCTCCGGATTGATTGTTCAATCGAACATTCATCGCCCGGCGAAAGTGTCATTTGAACGTCGCTCATTCACGCTCCGCTCGCACGCTCCTGTCCAAGTATACTCAAACTCCTACCGCTTGCGACTGTCTTTTCCTTGTACTGGTCGAGTGCCAGGGTTGCCAGTATTGTAATCGTATAGATCCGAGTAAGACTGATACACAAGTGGTCACAGCAGTTAGGAGCAAAGTAATGAGATCTGCGCTCAGAGGATCGGTCATATGAATCGGTAAGCTTGACGCGACTGACCGGTCGCATGACTCTACTCTTGCCTAATCTCTGCCTGCCATTTTTCTCTTTTTCGATGGCAAATTTTACGGTAATTTCTTGCTGACTGCATTTTTTGTGGATTTTTACTAGAAACGTTTTTCATCGGTAGCTTTCGGCACCTTTTATTCAAATATCCTACCGCGTCCTCGGAGTGAAGACCACGCCAGACACAACATTAGTAGCCCTAACTCTCCATATTCCCATCTTCGCGCAACCCGATCCTCAACTCTGGTTAACTTTAGTTGAACTAGAATTTTACATTTGTGAGATAATTAGCGACGTCAGCCGTCGTGGGCAGTCTTCCCCCAGAATGTACCCCTTCTGGTTAGGGCAGTCATAGCATCATCGCGCAGTTACAAAGACTTGAAGGAGGCGGCCATAACTTGGACTGCTCCTACGGAAGGTCAGCATATCCGACAGTTGCTTCAGAGGTCGAGGTCGGCAATGTAAATTCCTCAGAAATTTGGTGTCTCAGAAGAGCGCCGTTCGTTGATGATCCGATGCAGAATGAGCTGTGGCTTCAACGGCTCCCAGTGCATCCACCATTTTTGTTTGTGCCACCTGTAAGAATTCGCTAGAGACCACGGAGATCGCTGATGTCATCATGCTGAGTCATAACTCGGGTGCCTCAGCCGCATCCTTATCTGCACAGGACGAATTACCAACTATCTTGACGAGGAACGATGGGACGTTCCATTCGCTAGCAGTGGATGGAGAGTGGCCACGAGATCGATTCAGCTCGCGCCGGCGCACGTGCTGCAGGCCCTCATCAAAGCAACCTTAGGTGCAGTCAGTGGATGGTTACTGTAGATACCATAACTACCTGGGGGTTAGCAAAAATGTGCCTCGGGGTGCACATTCCCACGCAAAATACGGGGAAACCGGGTTCTCGGTTCGTTGTCGCGGCACACGACACCAACACTTCTATCATCTGTCATCACCTAAACGTAAGCCCTCGTGACCCAAATAGTTTGGGTCTGCACAGGCAGATACGCTGCGGCCTGGAAGCTGCACCGATATCCATACGCAAAGACATCGTTCCCTCACTCTCGATCTTGGTCTGAATCATACATTTCGTTAATTATTCACCATCGCCCACGTCCCACACCCCAAAAATGGTATCGATCTTCTCCATCTGGTCGATGTTCGGCACATAAAAATAATAGACCGACAAACGTTACTGGCCATGATTGGCTTCTACACTGCCCTCAAATAAATCACAACTAGGCAGACTGAACCACCGGACCAAACGCCACACAGTGGGCTACGCCGAGAATACCCGAGCACACTGTGACACACCAGTCCACTTCCCGCCGGCACTACAAAGGTAGCACACCATTTAGAGGCCACAGGACCCCCACCTCTCGATTGGCCTCGTCGCCTACTACTTCGCAGTTTCCACCTATCCAAGGCAGAGTTCAGCCGCATGTTGCAAATGGGCATCATTCGAACTTCTAATAGTCCTTAGGCTACTCTTCTTAACATGGTCCCTAACTCCAATAGATACTGGCGACCCTGCGAGGACAGCAGGGGACTCAACACGATCGCTGTTCCTGCTGGCTACCAAATGCCTTATGTAAGGACCTCACTTTATCGCTATCAGATTGTAAAATCCCCAGACTCAAGGATTCAGTACCGACGTACAATCAGATCTCTCTAGGTGAGACCAGCATAACAAAAGGACGGCGACCACACATTTTGGACTGTCCGTGGCGGTAAATTTCGGGCTCAGCAGTGCGGCACATATCTTCAATATTTTTAAGCACAAGGTCACAAGCCGTTTGGAGAGCATGCATATTTACCTGGACGATATCCTAGATGTGTTCTGTGTCAAACGTGGTGTAACAATTAAGGCTTCGAAGTGTGAACGTGGGACTCCCATGGTCACAGTACTATTGCTTGTCATCTTGTCTTCAGGTATTACTCCATTGTTGGATAAAGTCACGGCTATCCAGGACTATTCAGAGCGTCGTTCTTATCAAACATTAGGAAACTTTGTCGGTCTCGTTAAGTTCTATTAGGTTTTCATTCCTAATTGCGACGAAGTTACTACCCTCTTTACTGAACGGCCACGAGATGCTAAATGTAAGTTTGCGTTTACCGAGGCCGCCAAAAAGGTGTTCGAATCCATTAAAGTCGATGCAAAAAGAATACCTTTACTCACCCATTCCTCCGCCGCTGTAGCCATATCTGTTATGGTCGACGCCTCAGACGCGCAGCCGTAGCTGTACCCCAACTTTTTAGCGGCCTCCTAGTCTGGATGAAGTCGATCACCGATTCATACCGCCACTCAACAAAAAATAAACTCCTAACCTTTTGGATGGCATTTCAAAATCTCGGAGCAATGCCTAGCTCATTTTAATGCGAAATGCAGGGAAGAACAAGACTGCTTCGCAAATTATACGGTGCTAATCATAAGTAAGAAATTATGTACACAGGAAACACTCTTTCGGCAGTGGAGGCCAGCACCAGGGGAACAGTATGCCACAGCCAGCCCGTGAAGATGAGAATGGACTTCATTGATAATAACAACGCGTTGAAGATTTCATACATCACAACGGCCTCCTTAAGTGTGAAGCTGTCCGGAGTAGAGCACCTACCATTCGACAGGCGTGCAACTACGTATTTGGGGCCTATAGGACCACTCCCGCCCTATGTGGCAGAGAGCGTACGATGGTGACCAGCGACTACTTCACCTGATACGTTATTGTAAGGGAAAGGAAAGAGAGGCAATAAAAGAGTTTGTTGTGCTCCCACCCGAGGTTGGATATAAAAGAGCGTGTGGGATTTTGATGGATCTTTTTGGCCGCCCACACGAAGCTGCACAGTCGCGGCCAGATGGGTTGCTCCAGGGCATCAAAACCGGTAGATTCGACGGAGGTGCAATCTGTGGATCAGCATTGCGCCTGAAAGGCTGTATTATTGCCTTAGTGCAAATGGCGTACACTGTAGATTTAATTAGCTTGCCACGCTTGAGTAGATATTCCTTGCAATCGAAGTGGGCAGAAAACATAGATGGGCTAACTCAGAACGGGAGACCAGCATAGCTCGAATTCATTTCGGAAAGTTAGCGGAAGATAGCAGAAAGATCTTCGCGTCTGATGCGACCTTGCCAGAAGTAACATACGTCAACCTGGTCCGAACCAGAACATGACCCCAAAGAAACAGGAAAATAAGGGGCGAAAGCCGCAGCGTGCGTCATGCAAGCAAAGGAACCATTTAGCAAGGTGCTCTTTATTCTTGGGACTAGAAACAGCGATTCGGGGGAAAGAGGCCTGGTTTATGTTACCTTTTTTCCTAAGGGGCAGTCATCAAACAGGAGAATGTAGTAACAGTTTAGTATCGAGAGGGATAAAACAAAGGTGGTCTGCAAAATAAACCAGCCGCTGAAAGTCACTTGGCCCGTACCCTCACCAAAAGTCCGTAAAATGGTCTCCCATGAGGAGCACGGGGATAAAACAACAAAGTGCAAATACATCGAGCAAAAATTTGACGACAAATAAAACCGGCGCCATTACAAGCACCTTGGGCGGAATACCCTCGCAAAGAGAGGGCCGTACAGCAGAGGAAAGATGTTTTCGACCAACCTAGGATCTACAGTTAGCACACCAACAGTTGTTGAAAGCCTTTAGCATTCTTCTGCCAGCCGATGCAGCCGGCAGTGCCCAGATAAGTTACGTTTTGCAGGGGGTTTCCCGATGTCCATCTTGCTGTCCGACACTTTAAAGACGAATTAGAATATCGCCTATTCAAGTAGTTAACAGACTGCTAATCGCTAGTATACGCGTTTCCTTCAACCTCTGACCAGTACTCGCTATGCGAGGTTCGCCACTCTGACTTCATTTCACAGTTCACTGTGGACACACGATATTCCTCCAGAGCAGGCAACTCGCTGATGCACTCTGCCACATATATCAGCTTCGCTTGTATCCGACACTGATAACCGACCTCGACGCAATGGCACTGGGCCCAGGTAGTGGACCCTGGCACTAACCATTTTCGTCAGAGCAGCTCATTTGATTTAAAGGATATACCTATCACACTTTCACATAATCTAATTCTTTGTCACACATCTTCGGGTCGTCCAAGGCCAGCAGCTCATTTTTATTCCACATTTTTTGCGTTACACAACATCGCACACCCGAATGTGGCTGCTTTTGTGAGGCTACTGACCGAGCGTTTTGTGTGGCTAAGCGTTAATCGTGACGTGCTCCGATGGTGTCTGTTTTGCGCCCAATGCCAAAGGGTAAAAGTCCATCGGCATAACAAGGCTCCATCGGTTAGCGTCCCTGAACCGACAGTGTGTTCTCAAAATTGGTTGGAACACTGGGCTGCAGACATTTTAGAAAATTCGCCTTCCACCCGAAAGCGAGTGGTTTGTTGGACTTATTCCATCGGTAACCAAAAACCGCTCTGTGAGCCGAGGCTAACCTGTTTAGAGTGGAATTTTGAAGCCAGCTCTTTAAGGCCTTTAGAGATCTTAATGAAATGCGCAACACTTTAAACTAGTTTCTGTTCAGTTGTACACCTTACCTCTGCAGATGGCTGCTGGCGCCGCCGAGGTTTACGCGATTTACTTATTTTCACTACATAAAACCTGGCATTTCACATGCGAAAGCTTCTCGCTAGTTCACCGGGTGGTCAAGAACGTCCTATCCTTTCGTCCCTCCCAGGGGTGTTCGACCACCACCCCGAATAACTTACCCGGCCATTTTTGCGCGGTAAAACGCGGTCCTAAAAATTTCATTTTGGACATTGCCGGCAGACACGACACGGTGCCTATCGACTGCATCAAACCTTCCGCCGTGGATCACGGATTGACCGACGGACATCTCCCATCTACAGAGTCCCACCATCAACGTTCAGTCCGCTTGCTACCATCGGTGCCAGGGGAGGATTCTGTTATGAACGAAGACACAGCGTCACCAATCGCACCGGAAGTACCGGATATGCAAAGCAGCTATTGTGGTCACAAGCTAATGCAACCCTTTCGTTATCCTCAATTTGTTACCGCCATCATATCAAATGATTTTACATTATCCCGATTATAAATGCGCAACGGTGCTCAGCAGGATGAAAATTGTCTGTCATAATGATTTATTCGCTGATGGTCATCTCCCTTCCGTGTTGCATCGACGAAGTCAGCACCGAAAATTGTTGGGGGTCCGCCACCAAGTCGAACATCCACAGGTGCTCACCAGCCTCTTTTCCACAAGTTTGTTTGCTTTACCCGTTCTCAGATGAATCTCATAGGATCGAGGCGACTCCATGCGCTCCGGCACAACAACCATCGTTCCCACGGTCGACATCCTACATGCACGGGACAAATAGAGCCCAGGTTCAGTTACTCGTTTTCATACTCATCTGGAAAACATCCGCGCTGAGTGTGAGGTGTGTTGGTCAGGGATCCGGTCCGATCCACCGTTTTCAAAGGCGCGCATAAGGCGGGAAGCTCGGCTGTTGAATAACGCCTCCCACGATCGCCTCCTAACGGTGTTCTTCAGGTTGGGTGTCCCAACAACTAACACCCACGGGACCACCAACAGAGCGGCACATTTTCCTAATGACGACCGATGGCAAGGCCCCAAGACATCCACCAGTTTCCGGCTTATTCCGTACGGTCCCGATCGAAGCCCTTCTCTGACAGTCTTTTAGAAGGAGGTCCCCGTAACGGAACATGGATTTATTCCTCCTGGTCGCTTGTTTAACCAAACGCTGATTTCCAGAAGTGGTCGCCGCCTGCGCGTCGTTCACGCACACCCTGCTAGCACGCTGTGATCGCACGCTCCTGTCCAAATGTCTCATACTCCTACCGCTTCCGATTGCGTTTTCCCTGTACTGGTCGAGTGTCAGGTTTGCCAGTATTGTAATCGTTTAGAGCCGAGTAAGATTGATACGCAGTTGGTCACGAATGTTAATGGCAAACGTAATACAAGGTGTTCTCTTAGACAATCAGTTTTACAGTACCTTTCTCGTTTACGTGCCTACCAGTGTTAATCAATACAGAGACCAGCCGCGTAGCTTCTTCGTCCGGAATATTGGCTTGACTTGTGACTAACCGCTGAAATCTGTCGCTTAGGACGTATGGAATCGACAACTTTGACTCATCCGGTGAAAATTAATCCAGGCTTATTGCACGACCATCATCATTGCAGTCATCCTTCTTAAAAGGGCAGTAAACATAAGCAGTCCAGAATAGTTCTGAAAAGAAAAACTAACCATGGACGCACAGGTAGTCTCTTGTCGACAGATTTGTCAAGATGCAGAAAATTGAAATTGTGCAGACTTTTGAAATATACGTGGTGATATGTGCACTGAGGCTGTGACCACTCCGTTTGCTATTAATAATAGATTCATAGTGGAGGATATTGAAATCATTCGAACGAGCACAATGCTCAACACCATCTTCCATATGAACTAACAAAGGAACTGTTGAACAGATTGCCCTAACGCGAATCTCATATTGCGTTCGCATGCTCTTAACTTCTGTAACCATTTGCGCATCACTCTTACTCGGCTCCGTACGACTGCAATACTGGCTTACCTGGCACTTGACCGGCACAAGGAAAAGACAGTTGGAGGCGGTAGCATGTTGAGTATATTTTGACAGCAGCGTGCGAGCAATGCATGCGTGAGCAACGCACAAGTGGCGGCCGCGACTGGCGACCAACGTTCGGCCAAACAGGCTATCCGGAGAAACAAATCCAAGTTCCACTACAGATTTTTTACGCACTCCGAGTACGACACTGTGAGTTCTGACAAATGACCTCATGAGCTCACGAGCTGCTGTGAGTGGGATTTAATAAAAATTCTTTAGCAATAGAAAACTTAGTATGGTAACAATGCAAATGAGAACGCAACATCCTCTAGACAAACAATACGTAGATACAATAAAAACAGACCAAATTATGTTATCTCCCCAAACCGATAATCGTCGTATCCGCGACACTTGTGACGGAACTGCGTTGGTTGCTGAGATGCGCACTGAAGCATTATATCACTAAAAGCGATAATTCGGCCTTTTGTTAAGCGGAATTTCCATGGAACTGGAAAGTCTGCCAGAAAAACCAGTGTGCGAACCGCGTCAAGACAAGTACAGTGCACGTAACCGCCAGCAAAATATACATATGCTGAGTGATTCAAACGGTAAAATTCTGTTGAGGCTTCCAGAAGACATAGCGTCTGTTAGCCAAGCTTTATCTACGGAGGGGTGTATTCATTTTTTCGAGGTTCGTACACTGCTGTTGTGTACACCTGTTTCAGTTGAAGTATTCAGAACGAGAATTCTTGAACTGGACAAGTGTTCTATTTCAATAACTGCAGATGATGGTCTTAAGCTTAACAATATTAACTCCTTGGACTTCTTTGATCTGCATGCCCCTCGGTTGCAACTGTACCAGTTATCCCGTCACATCCTCGGAAAGATCAGTTTGACTGCTTCCGGTCCGAAGGGTATTGACAAAATCGGGTGAGTGGCACGTCCCAGTATTGCCCGAATGCGAGTTTGTGCGGAGCCAGAAGAATGTTTCATTAGCCGGTTTGGTAACAGGTAGCAGTTTGCTGTGGCCCATACCACTATCACATGATTTGTTCTACAACAGTTTTCCTAGTTCGAAATCCACACGGCACCCAGGTTGTGGGCTGACCAGCCCTAACAGGTAGGTAGTTCGCGTCAAGATAAATAGATGAATAAATTGCGGGTAATTTGATTGTCCCCGGTATTTTCGGAGGGGTGGAATGATTTGCAATTAAGCACTTGGGAGGAATTCCTTTAAGTATATTGACGAGGTCAGAAAAACCATATCAAAACATGGAAAATTTAGAAGGAAAGCCTGAAAAATTCACATGACTGGTCCCTATTCTCAACAGACACAAATCCATACACTCACAATTTTTCTAGTTTTCACTTAACGTCGACGCAGAGGAACGTGTTTCCGTTGAAGTTAAAGCAAGACAAACCAAAAGTTTTCATGATTTCATTAAGGATCTTGTCCCTACGTCTTCCGACAATGTCGACTGGTTCAAGGCCAAAACTAGCTGATATTTCAGGACAGTATGCCTTTTTGTTCCCATCACACTATACGCATACCATCAAAAAACTCACACAGATAGACAACTTCTTGATTCTTCAAAAGAGTAAACATTAATACGTCGTAATCATGAAAAATGTAGAATATATGCAAAATACGAGTGAAGTACTGGACGATGTGTGACGATTCGAATCAGATTACACTTCGGAAAACAATGTCAACACAGTTTCAAATTCTACTGTTGCGCGATTTTTATGCGAAAATTTACATAACAGATTGAAACCGGCAAGAAACACAAATGGCCTATTTGAGGGGATCACGGGAAATTCACAAATCTGGTGTTCAATTACGTGTGCAAAGTCAACCCATCACGAAACTGCTCGATTGCTTGCGGATGTACTCGCCCGTCTGTGAGCATCTAGCCCTACTTTGTTTGCAAGGCACATCTGAACTGTCAGTTTTACTCAACAACGTCTCAGGGAGTTTCGATTACTTATTCTAATCAGTAACCAAATGCGTGTCCACCAATTCATATTAGTCCCTATCTCGTTATTGCTCCTACTATATTCAATCATCGAGTCAGCGTAGATCAGGTAACAGACCCCTCCTCCTTCATTCCAACTCACATCATTTGAGCATGCAATTAGGTGTGCTTGTATGGGTTTTGCCCATCTGTGTACTAGGGGGAAGAGAATTCGCCACCCGGAGAAAAAAACGCTAATGCTTTAATCGCAGTTGTTCAGTGTTCACTATGGACCCGTTTGTCGAAAATGTTTTAGTGGACCAATCCGAATTTCGTAATGGAAAACGCGCAGAAAAATTATACACATTGTGCTAACAGGCAAAGTGTACTCTTTGAAGTTGAATCCTTGTTTGTTTTTGCTAAAGAACCTGTTAATAAAACAGTTGGCTTTTTACGTGATTTCAATTCCCCGCACAACTTTCGTTTACCCATTCCTGTTGAATACACTAAAGATCCTAATGTTTTGCGGAGCAAGAACATTTGTTTAAAATTTAAAAGGCAAGCATTCAGGCAAATTGATGATGTGGCCATGGGAAGTCCTTTGAGTCCAACTCTGGGAGATGTGTTTTAGTATAAGAGCGAGCAATAGGTAGTTAATAATATCACGAAATTCATTTTTCACAGACACTATGCCGATGAAATTTTGATTTTACGTGATGAACAATAGTTTATTCCTTTTGCAAACACTCTGAATTCTATTTAGTCCAGTCTTTTGTTCCTCTCGAGGAGCAGAAAGGCAACAGTCGACCGTTTTTAGATATTTTATTAACTAGATATGCGTCCAAACAGAAAGCTGCAATGCAACATCGACCGTATAGCCCCTCGGGGTGAACGTTACTTACAATTCTCCAGGTTCGCATTAGTGACATACAACTGGAAATTGGTTCGAGTTCTCTTCAACAGAGTGTAGAAAACTTTCGCCAGTGGTGAAGTACGAAAGAGAGAAGGGTTCAGAAAGTGAACTTCGTTAGCTGGTGGTTATTCGGAAAGTTTCGTTGAAGAGGGTTAGAAACCCACAAAACTGTGCCTAGAATTAAACAGCAATCAATAAAACCGTATGTGTTGCTCGGTGTGACCGTGTCATCACAATGCTTGACAGGGAGAAAACATTTCAAGCTATCGTCGGGTCAATGAGAGGTGACCATACGCAATGTTTTCGTACGTGCAATCTTCTGAACATTTCAGTTTTAGCCAGTTTTTCCCGAAAAATTCTCCACGTGGAATTCAGTGCGGTTCAGTTGTACTTTTCCCAAAGCTATCTGTATTTTACAACATCGTGATCTGAAAGGTTGAATAAATCTGGCTGAAGGGCTCCTAAAATTACGCCTCATGAATCTAAAAGTTCGGTTCTAGATCATTATTGCCAATTATTATTGTTGCTCAGATTTCTGTTTTCGGTTCTATCGCGGAATGCACAAATAGGTGAGATATGTTCGAGATCCGCAGAATGACTTTTGGATATTCAGGATTGTTATCACCTTTCTGAATGATTCGATTGCGTTAAGCTGGACTACATAGAGTCCGTTTGTCAGCATTCTCGAGGTTATGTCGCAGACAGGTGTAAGTATAACTTAATCTGTTCTTTTGAACTACAGCGAGGGAACCCTGGGTACTGTTCGCCGTTGTTTTAGGTGGTCGTTGTAAAATATTTTCGTTTTCCTTTACACCACTCATGTGACCCGTGGCTAGAGTTTGGAGCCATTGGTCCTTTCCCATGTACAATTGTGGAACGCACAACGATGGAGAGGTGCGGCGAGCCGCTATTCGCCTATCGGTGAGATTAGGAAGTCACAGTCACAAAGATGGTTTACAACTTGCAAGGCTGTTTCCTGAATCATATAACTGTACTCGTGGATACCTTATATACGTTTGACACATTATCAGATGGAAATGGATGCCAAAACTGCAGGCTTGATTCCGAACATGGACTCTATAAAGTGGAATCTACTGGATTGCCGCCGGCCTATTGCTTCACCGGCGGAGAGCAAAAACCGGGGGCAGACGAGGATGACTAACACAAATCGACCGTGACAAATACTTCTACTGGATGTGGCGTGGCCCCCTTTCGGATAAAGGGTCACAAGATACTGGCGGTGATGAAGCGTACACGTGTGAACTGACTCTATCTCTAGTTAAACAACAACGAACAATTAGCACCGATAGGCAATCTAGGTCCTTAATCTGAACTTCGAATGGCCTTGACTATGATTGGTTCGCGGTACACACAAAGCAAATTCCGTCCGGTCTGTAGGGCGTTCACATGACTGTTTACACTGCGCACATCGGCATCGAAACTGATGTGCCTTAGGCTGTTAATAGCTCTTACTTGAGAACTGCTTGAGTACCCATATGCGGATTTTGCTGATTGCTGCAACGTATTCGAATAAATTCCGTGTCTGCTCCCTGCATGTACCTTCTCTGAGCGTAATAACTTTACAGCCACGGCAAGAACGGCGGTTGTGCAACGCTATCCTGCTTGTAAAAATTAGGTTTTAGGACTTAAGCTATGACGTCTATTCATTCTCCCGACATAAATCCGTAGGGTTACAGGTCAGTTTATAAGCTGCCGGCGGATCTGTCCACTGTCCAACAAAAGATTTCCCAAATCGACTCTGTCAACAACAATCGAAAGGTGTTCCGGTATCCTTTTTGGAAGACGCCTCATTCCATGTCCACTGTGCTGCGCACTATTCTGCCATGTAAACTAATATGTCATAGGAAACGTGTACGAATTCAGTCCATACACACTGATTGGCGCTTACGTTCCGTATTGCTAGTTCAATTTTGTACTCACGACCAATGCAAACCTCTCTAACTGGGTGAAAATATCCTAAGGACAAAACCAGCTTCAGTAGAGACTGGACAGAATAACAGATGTCCAGTTTCGATTTCAGGGTCTACAATGTGATGTCAGGCCGAATTCGGTTAAAAAACAAATACTGAAAGTCAGTGTCAACTGCAAACCTTCACACACGGTGTCACATTGACTGACGATGAGACATTCCGGCAATTCTCCACAGAACAGAATGCTGTGAGAAAAATCTCATTTTTTTGACAACCTGTGCAAAGAAACTCGTGAAGGTGTTTTTCATTTTCTTTAAGCAAATTTTGATTGGTCCGTTACTCGTAAAACTGAAAGCCAATCGGAATTCCTCTTCTTTCTGATAACATTCCTTGCCCGCTCTTCTCCCTGTCCTCTTTCGTACGTTTTTATTTGCTTGTATGCTATTTTGCAGAAGGAATCCCAGAACTATAATGCCTAAGATCTTAGTAAAACTTCATATAGGGTTCATTCTTGCTTTGATCGCTATTCGTTTTGTCCAATCCAATCGAAAGCCCTGGACTGCTAAACCGGAAGCAGATAAATGCATCGCGATGCAAGTTGACGATAATCTCTTCGTGGAGTGCATGGTGGAAAAACGAGTGTTTCAAAAATTCCAAAACTGTCCAAAGAACGAAACCCAGAAGCCCAGTACAACGCGGCTTTATCAAACAATGTTGACCCAATGCATGGCTGTTTGCAATCAAACGCCCAAGTATATCCTAATAAAAGACCAAGTCAGTTGATATGATTTTTGAATATTCCGAAATGCATATCTTTGTCCAATACAAGTCATGCTAGTCTCTTGCAAATGTCATTTTTCAAGACTTGGATATTTGTTCATTTTAGGCATGAGAAAATTGGGTTTATTGTTCGAAAAATTCATTTTGTAGGGCCGATATTCAGTCCCGTTTGACCAATCTCAAAAAAACTACGCAATATTTCCGTCCGGTGTTTAGGCTGGCTCATGGATATTTATTCGGGTATACCCTGGATGCCTGACAATTGAGGACGTACATTTAGTTTCGGAAAATGAATAGCCAAGAGCGACATTTAGTTATGACCCGTGGGCGAATACTGGTTCTGTTCGCAAGACGCTCAAATAGCTACTAAGAACACTACTGTGTCACAGAATTTTAATCTGATTCGTGACTTTCCAGGGACCTTCTTCGTTATATCGCTACTTTCTTCCACATTGTGTCGCAATAGATGATACGTAGATCAGAATTGCTAGATCTTAAACCAATCAGATTTTATTGTATTATGTTTGCTACCTTCTCCGACCTCATATTGGGCCAAAGAATGCTTTTAAGAAGTTTATGCCTAACAGTCAGAAACCCATCTATACCAAAAGCAATCTTTCGGGAATGAGTAAAGTTATATGTAAACGTTAGTTGCTTATTTCTGGCGAAACGACTTACTTCGCTAACTGTAACTAGGGCACTGTCAATTTCCTGAAATGTGGTTGTTTTCACTATCAGTTTGTGTTGGATTTAAAAACGCCTGGTGAACTATACTCCGTGTTATTTTTACAAATGGCTGTTCAGTCCCAAAATCCAGTTCAATTTGTGGTCCATTTCCTAATGGTATCAAATAAATGTTTGCTGTTCCCAGGCGAAACATTCACGGGTGCTTCTAAATCATTGACGTACATGAGTGACCAGTTTCACAGCAGACTGTCAGACAGTAAAAATGTGTCCGCCTATCGGAATTCGGGACTGACAATCCTTTGTGAGACTATTCTTTTGCACAGTTCAGTGGGTTGCAAACAGTCGTGAGTCATTAGGATCTCTACTTCAGACTGCATATTTACTAAAACACAGTTCAAGTTTCAACGCATAATGGACTTTGAGATAGCTGGTGACTACATCGCGTAATTAGTTGTATTCATGCTCAGAGCAGTTGAAAATATACTTTGAAATAAAGTCTTAGTCATCAATTGTATGTTTATTTAAGCATTGCGGAAGACTACCCACGGTAAATGAAATGCTGTGCTATTAACATTATATCAATCATAATAAAACAAACTCATGGCGCATCATTTTTTCGATACACTCCCTACGTAGTTTGGTCCTGATATTTACAAACTCATTTCACTTGTTCTTGTTCATGAATTCTTATACTGTCCGTCGGAAGTAAAGTAGTGTGATGTTGTCAAAAATGGGATGCTGGCTATATTTCAAGTATATCCACTCGTTGAACAAAAGAAATGAGAGACCACGTGTTTTAGTAATTGATCAGGGACAGCTATTTTGAACGCTAATCCGAATGTTTCATGAAATCAAGGAGTGTTCATCAGGAATCCAGCTGCATGAAACAGCGCCTTTTGGTAAGTGATCTTTCCTCAGGCCACAATGCTCAACAGCTCTGACAGACAACTCATCATTCTAGGGGAAAACTTCTGAATCGGACATCCGACTGCCCAGATAAACGGAAACAGTCGTGCTCCCTGTCAATACCACGTAATTGGATGTCATCCAGGATAGTTATTCGTAAAAAACACATACCAAGTAGCCAAGCTGTGTAGGTCATATCCAAAGTCTTCGTGGTACTTAGGCTACCTGTAGAGAAGTCATCTATCAGTAGGGGTCGATCGCTTGAGCTAACGGACAGTAACCGTGCAAATCAGTGACGGATAGGTGCAACATCATGTGGTGAATTTCAACAAACCGTTCAGAGCCTGCCCGGTAGCGTAATGGCTAAAGCGTTCGACTCGGAATCGTTCGCCCCGCATTCGCGTCCCAGTTTGAACGCGGTGGATATGCACTGCTGATGATTCCTAACAAGGCTGAAACAGCTGTACAGTGTTTCCATGGTTTTCTTTGTGGTGAATTGAGTCGTGATATCACATGGTGAGTTATTTCATGAAAACATTCAATCTCCTACTACTAACACAAAAAATTAGTCATTCCGAATGAGTCCTAGGCTCGTGTGGAGAATCGCTCTTGTCATTTGTGCACTATTCAGTGTTTGCGATAAGCCATACACAATTTGCCAAGTGAATTAGTAAACAAGTAAGCGTACAGCGATTCAATAATACAGTATTTCATATTTTGCACTTGTAAATAAACTGGTTTTCTTATTTTGCATCATTTTCACAGCCCCTTTCAATGCTCTGCCAAATCATGGACTCAGGCGGCCAAATAAATCCGGTCATAAGTAATTGCTGCAAAAAGGATTCAAGTACGTGACTGATTCGATCTGCTACCTTATACAAACACTAATTTCATGTAAACTGAATGATGTGTTTTCTTAAAGGATTTATGCCTGTACGTTTCCTCAGCGAATGTTATCTTATCAACCTAGCCCAGTCAACCGAGTTCGTCCATGTTTTGACCTGGCAAAAACAGTACCCATTCCGATGATCAGCACATGTTGCGTTTATAGACGACCAACGCAAATTTTCACATTCATTGAGATTGTCTATTGTGTTTGCAACATAATCAAAACAACCGTATGAATGACTCAGATTCAATGATGTTGGCTGCACTGACAATCGGCGTTCAAACAGTCAGTAGCATGCAGCAGCGCAGGAAATGGCAACAAGACACCGTGACTGTGACCGGCAGAACGTGCAAGGCAAGGGTCCCAGCCATGACGTGAAGTTGCCGATGCATGATTCAGTCCACGGATGAATAATGCCCAGAGGAGATCGATATTCCTAGCACATTTAAACCAATCCGGTTGGCAGCTCGTGTGCTCACTTGCATACGTGTGTTTGCGCGCGTTATTCGGTTGTCTCTGTTTGTCACATGATCGATCTTCAGCACGCATTGTATTAGTACAAGTAGCGTGGCACACAACAGTTACCGTGAGAAGAGGGCACTTCTGGTGCATGCAAAAACCCAACTTACTTGGCGGTTCCAAAGCTCAATTCCCAAGATTAGGTGATTTTCAATGCCGGATGAAACACTGGGGCTAGTTCATTTCAGTTTTTACAGTCGAGAACCTTGCACCAACGTGCTCTACTTTCCGCTGCCATTTCACAACATAGTCTAGGCAAAAGAAAAAAATGACTGGTAAATAGTGAAAGATCAACATCCAGGTAATAAGTTGAAAAACTAAATAGAAGCGAAAAAAAGTCGAATCCAAGAGCTCTCCGTTAACTGTCTTAATGAGCCGTATGATTGGGGCAAATGCAATCATTTTACATAAATTTTACCGCTTGTTTCATGTTCATCTGGTTTCCCGGTAGCGGACTCTTACAAGTTATGGTAGTAGTATGTGTAGTGTTTGTGTTGTTTATTTTTTGAATTTGTATTACATATCTTTGTTGATTGCAGTTAGGTCGTTCAAAGATTAATGAACAAAGGCTCCGGTCACAATTTATTAGTTGATCAAATTTGAATGTTCTCCCAATTGAACTTTCATTTTATCTGCAATTTTAAATAGACACTCGTTGACAGTGAACTGTGGAAACACATTGTGGACTTGATTTTTCTCATCTCAAATCCTAATAAGCCCGTTTGTTGTTCCATCTTGAATAACCACTCGCCCCTTATATCCAGTATTCCTCCAATGAACAGTTTGCACTGACTCTTCTTTCTCATAGTGTTCAGTCTGGGAATAGACCTTTTGTTTGAATAAAACAATACTTTTCAGTTTTGATTTCACGTGTTGCGTAGTAGCGGGCGAATTCACCTTGTGCAGTGTTGATATGCAAAACCTCGACGAACATTGTGATGGAAAGACTACTGTACGGCTGCCTCATTTGATCCGTTAGAAACCATCAGCACTGCACGCCTCGCTCACCCGGTCACATTCCTTGATGAAAGCCTAAACCTAACTCGAATGAAGAAATTCAGTTTAATACCTTAGCTGCGAGATCACACTGGCCGGCTTCTGACTGTTCCCACACAAACAACAATACCGGATCCGGCACTAATTTATCATAGGCATTGGCGTACTTGCGGATTAATACCTATCAAAATGAGACCAACCTCATTGGTAATCTTTCTCCCTGTATATGAGGCTCGCAAATCGCACATATTCTATTTTACGAAGACCGCAAGGGGAGACCTAATAATCAAAGAGATATCCTGGCTGTCCATGGTTGTGAAGCTGAGTTGACGAGAGATAACGCAGACCATGATTTACTTTATCACAAGACCACGCTATATGCTACTTGCAAAGATTAAGTATGTCGGTCAGAGTGCTATCAGAAACAATTAATCTAAACAGTAGGAGAACCCATCGCAGAATAAGAATCTCCACATATAGTTGTTGAACTCTTACGCTTCAGTCTGGACACACTGGGAAGTTTAATTCCACGAATTTTGGAGTGACCTGTTAGTTAATATTCACAACTAATAGTTATTAGCTCAAAAATAACAAATAAATATGACAAGAGCAAATAGCTACTTTTGGAATTGTCATGACAGTCTTCTCCAAGAAGACCCAAACTCACATTCTAGTTTGGATCTTGTAAGTTTTGTGAGGTTCTGCAACTGAGATTTGATTTTTTCTTCTGAATATAGCCGAAGTTTATCAATTAGTCAACATCGAAAAGTGCGCAGATCTTTTTCAATTCGGGGTTTTTCCACGAACCTCCCTCTCCTCGGACAACTCCGGAAGAACGGGAAACCGTATTTTCAAGATTGCTGATCAGCCCGTTAAATGTGATTGAGAGACACACGGTATTAAATGAACCCATGTTAACACCTAACGAATTGGAGCTGGTTAGCTTTTCCGCATCGGAACGGTGGCACTAATCGCCAGCTCCATCGATAGATGATGTCGAAATAGCATTGACTGGATTCGAACCGGTTTGGGATTGGGTAGATGGATCCGGAAGAATATTGGTCAGTTTGCTGAACAGCCGGTTCCTTTTGACACTAATGAATCGAGACTGCTTGAATCGGGAAGGCGTCTACTTCTAGACTTGTCTAGTTGATTAGAGCATTGCTGATACCGCTAAAATGCACAGCAGAAATAGTGTTTAATCATACCAGAGTCAGCTTCGGGGAACGAAGCGAGTTTGAGCATCACCACCTTGATGCTATCACACAAAATCGTACGATGAGTCCATGTGCGAATCACGTGATACAGGCCCCGTACCCACCCAATGTGAGTCGTGGCGGTACACAAACGACAATATCAAGCACGCCCCAAATGCCATTGAGCCAAAGTTATTTCACCAATCAGGATTCTTCGCATTTTTTTCATATAATAAACTTAATCGAATTCCCTTCAGTCCTCTCCTCACCTCCAGTTAAGTAGTTTGGGTCGAAATGGTTCCAGTGTGCATTCAGAGTCCATGACCGCGCTTTATTGCTTTTGATTAAATTCCGTATTACTATTTCACGTACTAGTAGTAGAACGGGCATCGTACCATGGAGCTGCCCAGTGTTGGACACTGACAACTCCAAGGGAATGAGTAAAATCAGCCGTCTCCTCTCAGGTGACATACAACCACTACTCACACAAGCCATATTCCCTAAGCGCCGAATTGGCCCAGGTAGATCTGGTGCCGAATTGCAGCTGCCAGTCGAGACAAAGTGGGTTCGAGTATCATGATGGTGTCAGGTAAGATTAACAACGGATTTAGAACAAACTAGGTCTCTCCGTGATTGTAGTATTTCCCGGTTAATGAATGGTTTATGGAACTGACACACCCATCATCCATTACCGTGCTGCCATGCACCTACGCAGCAATTATATCTGATCGCACGGTTTCGCGGTTTTGACCTATGCTTCACTAATCTGACTTTTGTCAAATCCAGTTTTTAAGTAATTACTTATTTCTTTGTAATCCTTGCTTGCTAGGAATTGATTTGGTGCGATGTTTTCGGGCTAAATAGTATATAAGTGCACCTGTCAGTGGACAGATTTTCTGTTATCAGAATCAAAATGAAAACAAAAATATTTTGAAAAAATAAACGGAAAGAAAAAAGATACTTTTGCATGTGAATCCCCACATAAGTTAATTCTTTTCGACTCCTGCTTCATATCATCGGCTGTCCGTCGTCTTCTATGGTTCCTCTGTGGGCTATTGTATTACCCAATCGACCAGTCCAGAGAAATCTTGCTTAATCCAAGAGCCACATACAGAATTTGTTCAAACAAGCTCGACCTACAAGTCGGAATTTTTTTCGAGACAAGCTGGTGACCAGCTGATCAGTTTCTGCCTCTTTTCTGGTAAACATATCGACGGAAAACAACAAGGAACAATGGCCAGCCACACCGCGAATGTGGATTTTCGTGGTGTTCTTTTAAGGAAGTGTTCTCCGGAAGAAAACATCGATTTCTGGGCACTACTATTTTACCACGCTGGATTACTGACCGAACCTGGGTCCACCATAATGACGACCAAATCCCCCTGGTACCGGCAGCCGTTTTCTTATCCAAACCAAAGTAACATACATACATGCATACATACATGCACACACATGCATACATACACATACATGCATACATACATACATGCACACACATGCATACATACACATACATACATACATACATACATACATACATACATACATACATACATACATACATACATACATACATCTGTCTCTTATACACATCTAGATGTGTATAAGAGACAGATACATACATACAGCTCTGACCTGACACCCGGATGGAGAACAAACCTAGCTGGGGCTAGATTAGCGACAGGCGTGCAAAGCATCCGTGATACTCTTCTGTAGGTCTGGTACCTGTAACCAAAAAACGCGTTGCCGATTTTGATGAGTGCGACAGGTGAATCTTACACACAATCGTCAAAAAGATGAAGGTTAACAACCATTGCAAAATTGTTTCAGTTTAGGAATCATTAGAGTACATTTAAAGAGCAGTGGTATAATGCTGATTTTGATATCATCAAAATGACTTTATCCGGGGATAACGAACGATATCAAGCTGGTCACTTTAGGTTTGCGCGTTATAAAAAACGAGTTATTACGAACAACTGGTAGTATAATTCGGAACAGTCTTCTCGTCGCCTGACAAAAACGACAAGCATGAGCCAATTTTGTAATATGAAAACAGTATTTCAAAGAACTAAAGAACAGCCAAATAATTTGGCTTTGATGGGATCCTAGTCAGTCGGCTGATAAAATAATATACCAGAAATTTGATACATGTGCAACCGCTCAGTCGTCTGAGGTTAACCTGGCAAAACTCATTCACGTGTAGCGGAAATGTCGCGTTTCTATTCAATACCTAAACAATAAAATGGGAAGTAAATAGTTACATTGCACAGACATCAAGTGTTGCCGGGGAGCAACAGAAGAAAATGGACAAAGTTGAAACGATTTGGAGTTGGCCTGGTTTCATTGTGCAAAAAGCTTTAACAAAATATTTTGATCAACTAATTAATAATCGAAATTTGGCGTCTGGAAGTCTGTTTGCGTCGTTCGATGCCGAACGGTTGCAAATGTTGTTTATCAGTGTGCGAAAATATCATTTGGTTTCTTCCAAATGAAAAACAGAATTTTGACTGTTCTGTCCGAGCATGGTTGAATTCTTAGTTTACTTAACACTACCTGGCGTCCGTGTCGCTTTAGAATCCACAGATAACGACCGAATCATTTTTTTTAAAATAAACGTGCGGTTTACGTGAATACTGTCTCCTGAATTTTGAGGAAATGTTGGAAAATTTGGCTTGTTGCCCGTTGCATGCGGGAATAATTAGCATCCTTCCCGGGGTTGCTAAAAAGTAACAGATTGTTCGTGTTTTTCTAACCGATAAAGAAATTCACCAATTCGTTCCTAAACTATTTGTGTCAATCAGACGCCTGTATATCTCAAAACAAGTCGAAATGTATTCTCAATTGGTCGTGTTCACAGGTATTCCTCGTTTTCGGAAGGAGATCCATCACAGCCGAAATCCACCCCACCCTTGCCGTTTTCAGGCTATCGTCTGGGTGGCCGAAAGTTAACGATTCTCGACTGAATACCAAACTAGTCATTATTCGTCCACTCTGTCAGCCGCTATTAGAAAGTCTCTGTTTGTCGGAAAACTAACAGTTACCCAAGCTAGTCATATGAATTTATCAATGCATATACTTATATATATGCATATCACCAGAATCTAATTTGTAGCATCATGAGAGTGCATGGAAACTCTTCGTCGTAGTGTCCACTCATCCAGATACTACTAACAATATGTATATATGTGCAAATAAATGTGCAACCTGAGCTGCAGATATTTTCACTCATATATATATATATATATATATATATATATATATATATATATGAGAATTTTCTCAAAAGCTGAAAAAGGTATTTCGGCTTTTTAGATTTATGAAATAATTCACCATACGATATTATCGCTCATCTGACCATTAAGAAACCATGGAAGCACTGTACAGCTGTTTCGTCCTTGTTTGGGAACATCAGCGGTGCATATCCACCGCTCCCGAATTAGATTTAATCATCCATTCCGAGAATGTGTCACGTGACTGTGAAAACAAGATTAACAAAACCATTGTTGTTGTTTCGGTCAATCCGTATGGATCAGTTAGTAATATTTTTCTTTGAGCGCTTGTCTATGTAATTTGTCGTGAGATACGTGGTGCCGTTTGGATAGGAGAGTAAATGCAATGTTGGAAACCTATATGCACCTAAGAAACTTGAATTTATTGTTAAACCAGTGGCACAGTTCCAATTTACACGTAACCAGGAAAATGACCACGGACAGCGCAGCGACCACGACGGTCGATTAGTGAGGCGTATAACGTCTAAGTGGATGTGACCGTTTTGATGTACAAAATGATTCGACTGGTCGTAGATAGAGAAACTGATGATTTCAGTTCATTTCGGCCCAAAACAATTTCCGAGCCAATCACAACACGTCTAGTGGACTATGGGTCATCTCTCCTACCGATTGCTGATTTGATGAATAGTAAGTGTCACGCCTAAATGGGAGGTGCAGTTAACTTCAACACCTCGAGATGATTAACGCGGATTGCCAAACGAAGGTCATTATATTTCCAATCCGTTCCGGGTTTCAGACTTCAGGGCTGACCTGGATAGTTCTATGGAACTGGAGCCGTGGAAGGATAGTCCCGTGAACTTTCGCTGAAGACCTTCACGCAAAACACACGTGTAGGAACCTATCAAAGGCACCCTCGGCAGTTTCATCAGTTGACCTTGAATTCAGTCATTGTTTCTATCTGCTAATCGATCAGCTGTCAGTTTTCAGGCGGCACAAGCATTTCATAAGATTAATTCAACGCATAAATAGATCGGTCAGTTCCACTTCACAACTTCCTTGGATGTGATACATAGTACGTGAGTAAAAACAAGATAGTTTGGATCTTATTTCTCACCAGTTTATTCTTTTGTCCAAGGTACAATATGGTTTTTTTCGCTTAGAGTAGTTTGTGCGCGATAAATCATTTGACCGGCATATATTTTACCCAGATCTGCATCATAACTGGCTCATCGCAACCACACTACCATTTTTCTTGTCTATTCTCATTGATGTTTGTCACGATGATTGCGAGATTATGGGATAATCATGAACTACTGCAAACAAGCTTGTTTGTCAGTCTGTGTTGTGGTCATGGGAAACATTCCCGGATTAAGCGTCCAAATAGGGATGGGACAGAGAAAAGAAACACTAAAGAAACTGGTGTGGATGTTTGCATATATCAGGACCGAATGACGTAAGGATGGTATCGAAAAATCGATGAGCCATGTATTGATTTTCATTGTGAATGATGTTGTTTATTTTGAATCACTTGACGAAATCATAGACGACCAGAGGAAACTATACCCTTTTGGGCATGGGTGGATGGAGGACATGTGTATAGTGCACAAGCCGGCCTTCAGCCATCGAGAATCTCTGACAGTACAGAAACTGATTGCATAACTCTGTCCATATCGGGATGGGACAAATGGTCGACGTCGTAACAGTTCAATCCGAAGAGACGTGAATTCGAATCCTACCGCTGCTAGTCGAATTCCCCACTTGACAGTCCTCAGTGGACTGCAACCAGCTTCGTGAAAATGATTCTGTTGTCTAATTACCGAAAAAATAAAAATGAAAGAACGGTAGCAGTGCAATTTCATTTACAAAATCAGATTTTTATCCACTCCTCGTCATCCCGTAAGATCTCCATCCCATCAGGATCGATAGTTTATCTAGCTTTCAAATAGGGCCGATCTTCGACCTCAAAACAACCCTTTGCATGGTCGGATTAGAGGAATTTGCTCGAAGGATAACTCTTCTTACTCATGCAAAAGAGAGAATGTTGGTCGTCGATATCTGGCGGGCTGGCAACATTTTAAGGCTAACTGGTTACTTGTACATTTGTTTAAGTCGGTATACTGCTCCCTGTTGCACTTGTCCTTCGCTCTTGCGATATGTCGTACACCAGCAATCAGGATGAAACCACATTTCGAACACCTTAAACTGTCGTGCGCTGCCATTGCTTGAGGATCGTTGGTTAACGCTGTAAATTCATTGAGGATGGAGAGTGTGTGGGAAAATATCCAACGGGATTCACAGTAAGACGCGGTTCCAAGCGTAGTTCCCCATTTCCAAATGGACCAAGTAATCTGCGTTGGCCGTAACTAAGGTTAGTGGCTTTTACAGTGTGCTAGATTTTGAGCTTGCCCTTCAGGTTTCGCAATCGATCGAGGCGATAATGTTAGCGCCTAATCCCCTTGAGCAATGATTGGCTTTATACTACCAAACAACCTAAAATCTTCCCCATTGATTGCGTCTCCTGTAGAGAAAGTGAAATTCCGCCTTTTATATATGAACATATTATCATGTATATATTTCAAAAACCCTGACAAACCCTCATGTTCTTGAATATGAAATGAGATTATAAGCTTTAGGAATTATCAAGTGGATCTAGAAGTTATTCATATGTTTTATTTGTGAGCAAAATATATTTTCCAGCTGCATTCATCAAATCTTCAAACAATTTATTCCATACACGCACTGAATTGGACCACGTGCACGGTTGGATGAGAATCAATCATTCCAGCTAACCAACAGATTTGGAATTCAGGTCGTACAGACCCAAAATCATAAATCCCAGCTCATTATACAAACGTATCTATAGAATCGAATCATGCAATGCTCATATACTCAAAATGGCAATGGTGGCGCACAACTAACGGAGTCACACCGCTCAGAACGGAACGTCAATTATCTGAGGTCAACATGTTTCAAGTCCTAGTTCAAAATTAATGACAAGCCTATAAATGCAGAAGAGCGTCAGCAACTGCTTACACTCACTGGCGGTGCCGCCTTGAGTGATAAGAATGCACTTGCACTCTGATTGCCAAACTCAGCGACCAGAACCTTAGGAGAATCAGCAATCTGAGCTACGACCAACACGAATTTTCAAATCGATCGCGTTGGGGCCTACTTGCCAAGATTTATTTTGACCATCTACTATAGAGGCGAGACATTTGACTACTTAAACGATATGAGTAGGCAAACTTGCATGCATATTTTTCAGGCCAATCGTACCCATCCCTTGATTCAACGGCAGTGTTGACTGGCACCTTCAACGGTTAGAAAAGATGTACTTCTTTTTTTTCTTCGTTAGCTTAATATTGTATTAAAACTAGTACAGTTGTTAACGTGCCTTCTTTCCTTAAATCTGTGAAAAGTTATTTTACTGGGGAATAGAAAACAGCAGCCAAACGAATGCACTGAAATGAAAACCGTAGTTCCATCGTTTATCGATAAGTCAAATTAAATTCAAATCACAGACGGAGATTCAAAAGTCAGTATCTTACTTTACATGTAAGTGTGCATGAATATGATCATCCGGCCTTCGAAAAGGCACTGCTCTGAACAATAAATCTTGGAAAAGCTTAATCCCCGTAACAGGAAGATAAATTTTTCTCAATGGCACTTTACCACGAAGTTCTCGAACAACCAGCAATTGCGATCATTCTTCATATTTCCACTTCGGCAAGATTAATTTCCTGCGACTGTATATTTTTGAATTTTTCTAGCTTTTATTTTTACAGCGTTTTCAATCAAGTAGTCAAATTTTACTGCCAACTTTGCCTCGTCGAAACATGACGGAATTTCCAATACCTTTCCTCGTTTGATGTGTGATTGGTCTTAACGGACCGCCGTGAAGACCTGGGAGGATCACCTGACGCCATTTCAAGTACGGAACAACGTGTGAGAAACTGGAACCAGTCATCATCAGGCGCTTGCCACTTTGAACCCTGTGAATTCTTGCCAGAGCAAAAAGTTTCGGATACCGACATTACGAAACAGAGCCACAACGGCAGCTTGTGATCACGAAAATGCTTCTTTTGATGGTAAGATGTATCAAGGATGAGGCAAGGATACAGAAAAATCTACGTCAGATGCATATTTTAAGATTTTTACTTTCGACAGCGAAAGCCCACATAAAACGAATTTTTATGCACCTGTCGGATTTGTACAAAAAAGACCACCTACAAACGGGAACAAGATTTGGACTGGGAGTAGGCAACAAAACGGAATAATTCCGTAGATTGTTGATCCATTTGGATGGGTGCCGGTTCGGATGAAAAAGAGGTGTACGCAATTCGTCAGAAAGAGTCGTGCCGAAACGGGCCGATAAATATGTAAGTCTAGGCCGTGATTTGGCCGCTGATAAATTTGACCACTTGAACGATCCCGTTAAGCTGTGCCCATGTCATTTGAGCGATGGAGAGGCGGACTCAAGCCTCTTCTGTCGGATGCGAACGGCCACTCAGAGAGTGGCTTTAGGCCAGAAGCTGCGCATTCAGGACATCGCAGAAATCATGCCCAAAAGGTGTGCTGTGGTTTTGAGGACTGGTCATCTCTCAAAGCCTTAGGAACTCACTAAATTGTCATAGAGGCCCAGGCGATCAGAATACCCTATCTTCCATTTTCGGTCACAACTACCTTCTGACAACTAACGAACAGTAGAAATTTGTTATTCGGACTTCTCCGAATAGGGTGCCAGTGAAAAACTCGGATCTCACATTCCATTCAGAAGTGTAAATACTACCAAAACTCAGTGGGCACTAAACACTTGTTACAAACGAACAAATATTGAATAATTATCAAATAATGGGAGGAAAAGTATTCCTCACTGAAAGTATTTGTCTCTTATGCTTCTCACTGATAGCACTCCAATGTAGTCAACCAGATTAGTATTATTTGATTTGAGAAATTTCATCACAAGATCGAATGCATGAGTCCGGCTTTCACAATCTGAGTGGCAACTTTTACAAATGTGCGTCGCGATTGAGAAAACATCTGTTGCGTAGGCGAAACGTGGCACCTTCGTCTATGCAATCTCGGATGGAAGACGACCCGGGTCCTCTGCAATCAGAAACACTAACCTTTTATCTTTTTTTTATTTTTTACTTCCTCTATTGGTGAAATAACAATGTACATCATCTTTCAGGAAGGGGGCCGCGGCCAACAGAGGGCTGCCAAGTGGGGAAGTTGACCGGCGTTGTGAGGATTCGAACCCGCGACCTTCACGTCCAAACAGCACGAACTTATCCGCTTAGCTACAGCCGGGAGATAGTACCCACCAGGTGAGTTATCCACGGAAGATCGGAGTACTAGAGGCTTTCCTTACCGAAATATTGAAGATGGACAGAAGTTTGAGAATACTGATCAAACGGCATGAGAACTATGGTGATGAATATGAACCTCCCTCGGAGAGTGAGAGATAATTTCGGAAATCACTGAATCAAATCACCAATGTCGCAATCGAACAATGCATTCCCCTAATTGGGCGAGAATCAATGTAGAAATTCTGTTAGCATAGTGATCTTTTCCATGGTTGCTACAGGTCTCGGTTTCGAACCCAAATAAAACCACATGAATCGACTGGAAAGTAAAGACCATACCAGATAGGAAACTACTTCAATTCCATGGATTTTAAAAAATTCACTTGACAAACGATATGAACAAAATATCGGCAAATTTCTTGACCATGTTCTCGATAACATTGCAAAAAAATCACCTGGGGGTTGTTGCTGTTATCATTTGGTGCGAATAAGCGATAGTGATCTACGCGTGATGGATTTTCTCATGAAACATTATTGTTTGCGGTTGTGGTCGCGGAAACTCTTCTAACCACCAAATGGATGGATGGATGGATGGATGGATGGATGGATGGATGGATGGATGGATGGATGGATGGATGGATGGATGGATGGATGGATAGATGGATGGATGGATGGATGGATGGAAGTGATTGCTTTCAGCACAGAAATAAAGTACTCTAAAGGGAC